>SNQJ01S0038795.1:24290-54301 GCA_010110895.2 Picea sitchensis | reverse complement strand
TGAAAATAATTTTTAGGAAAGGGTGCCAGATATATGCATCCCATATGGAAGAGAAAATGAAGGATAAGGAGCCAAGTCTCAAAGATTATCCAGTCTTGAAAGAGTATAAAGATGTGTTTGAGGAGTTACGAGGATTTTCACCAAAGAGGGATATAGATTTCTCAATTGTCTTAATTCCTGGAGCTTCCCCAGTATCTAAGACTCCCTACAAAATGAATACACCAGAGATAAAAGAGTTGCAAATCAAACTAGAAGAGTTGTTAAAGAAAGGGTACATATGCCCAAGTGTCTCTCCTTGGGGTGCCCTAGTTCTTTTTGTCAAGAATAAATATGGAACGTTGAGGTTATGTATTGACTTCAGACAACTGAACAAAGTTACAATCAAGAATAAATACCCTTTTCCAAGGCTTGATGATATTTTTGATCAACTGAAAGGACCAAAGATATTATCCAAGATTGACTTGAGGTCAGGCTATCATCAAGTGAGAATCAAAGAAGAAGAGACTAGAAAAACAACCTTTAGGACAAGGTATGGACACTATGAATTTGTGGTGGTGCCTTTTGGTTTGACAAATGCACCAGCTACATTTATGTGTTTGATGAATGGGGTGTTCATAGATTTCATGGATAAGTTTGTAATTGTTTTCTTGGATGACATTCTTATCTATTCAAAGACAAAACAAGAGAATGAATGACATTTGAGGTTGGTGCTACAAGTGTTGAGAGATCACCAATTGTATGCCAAATTGAGTAAGTGCACTTTTTATCAAAAGAAAATCCATTATTTGGGTCACATTGTTTCAGAAGAGGGAATAATAGTGGATCTAGAAAATATTGAATAAATCTAGAGTTTTTTAGAACCAACAAATATATTAAAGGTTAGATCATTTATTAGTCTAGTTGGTTATTATAGGAGACTCATTGCGAGATTCTCCAAAATTTCACACCTAGTAACAACTTTGCAAAACAAAAGGTGTAAAGTTTGAGTTGAGTGCCAAGTGTGAAGAAATTTTTCAGTTCTTAAAGGATTTTTTAACCTATGCACCTATTTTAAAAGTTGCAGATCCGGATGAGGATTTTGTTGTGTGCAGAGATGCATGCAAGGAAGGGATCAATGGAGTCCTTTTGAAAATGGACATGTAATTTGTTATGAATCCATAAAATTGATGGAACATGAAATCAATTATGCCACACATGACTTAGAGCTAGCAACCATAGTAGATGTCTTAAGAATGTGGAGGCATTACCTCATGGGATTTTTTTTTTAATTAAGGACAAACCATAGTGTTCTGAAATATTTTTTTGAACAACCAACACTAAATGTTAGGAAAACTACAAGGCTTGAATTTCTTAGTGAATATAACTTTGATATCAAGAACATAAGGGGAAAGGAGAAAAAGGTGGTTGACACACTCAGCAGAAGGGTGCATAAAATGCATGCTACAACCTTTAGTATGCACAATACATATTTAAAATATAGAATTTTAGAGGTTGTAACTGCAGATCAACATTATGTGCAAGTTAAAAAAAACTTACAACACAGTGATATACAATAGAGATATAAGAATTACAAGCTGGAAGAGGATGGAATCCTCTTAGTTTGGACTAGATTTTATGTTCCCAATTCTCAGGAATTGAGAAATTTGGCTCTAAGGGAGATGCATAATGTTCCATATGCAAGACATCCAGGATATCAGAAAACTATTACAATGGTAAGAGCCCAATATTTGTAGCCTGGCATGAAGAAAGAAGCCGCTGATTATTTGGCCAAATGCATGGAATATCAGAAGGTAAAGGATGAGCATAGACATCTAGCAGGATTGTTGCAACCATTGTGGACAAACTCACAAAGGATGGCCATTTCATTCAGGTAAAAGTAACTCACAAGCCATTAATATAACAAAAAATTACATGAGAGAAATTGCTAGGATACATGGCGTGCCTAAGCAATAGTGTCATATCAAGATCCCATGTTCACTTCCAATTTTTGGAGGGGGTTGTTTAAGGGATTTGGGACAAATTTAAATTTTATTACAACATATGACCCAGAGTCATATAGGAAGATAGAAAGAATTAATCAAATAATTGAAGATATGTTGAGAATGCATGTAATGGACATGCCTTCTAAGTGGGAGGAATATATCCATTTAGTTGAGTTTGCATACAACAATGGGTATGAAGAATCATTGAAGATGAGCCCGTTTGAAGCATTGTATGGAAGAAAATGCAACACACCAGCAAGTTGGGATAACCCAATAGACAAAGATGTGATTGGGCCAGAATTGTTAAAGGAAATGGAAGAATAGATGGTAAAAATAAGGAAGAATTTAAAAGTTGCACAACATCAACATAAGAGCTATGATGATAGAAAAATAACAAATAGAGAATTCAAAGTGGGAGAGCATGTGTTTTTAAAAGTTAAAGCCAAGAGAAGCTCATTGAAATTGGGAAGTTTGCCAAATTTGACAACGAGATATTGTGGGCCTTTTGAGGCCTTATAAAAGGTAGGAATAGTTGCATACATGCTAACCTTACCTGCATCCATGAGAATTCATAATGTGTTCCATATTTCTTTGTTAAAAAGTATGTTCTTGATCCTAATAATCTGATTGATTGGAATGTGATCTACGTGGAATACAAAGGGGATTTCTGGGTGGAACGAGTGCACATCCTGGACCAGAAAATAAAAGTGCCCAGGAACAAATCCATAAGCTTGGTAAAGGTTCAATGGACCTATTATGGTCCTAAATATGATACATGGGAGAACAAGGAAGCCATGCGAGAAGCACACCCACACATTTTTGCAAATTTTGAAGAAAATTGAATGTATATTTGTACATAAGAAAAAAAATACTCTATTTTGGTAGTTGGAGTTCCCAGAGCCACAATTCCAATATTTCTTGTCCAACCAATGTGGGTTGAGGGGAAAGGGGATTTGTTTGTTGGAATTGTTTCGTGAGTCATTAAGTTGCAGAATTATTAAGTATTTTGATGTAACTTTTTTATGTATGTCAATGTGTAAATTGTATGGTTATGTGCGCCGAGGACAATCCAATTTGTCTGGGTGGGATGTAACATCCTCATTTTCAAACCCCAAACTAGTGATGTGTATTGTAAATATAGCACATGGTCGAAAAGCCAAGCAATGTATATTGTAAATGTGATGTATGGCGGAGAGAAAATATGTAAACAATGTAAATTGAAATATAATGAATACAAATGTATCACCACCTGCAGATGGACACACTCGAATATTAAGGCATAAGTATCCACAAGAGAGGGTAAGGTTCCAAGGGGTAGATTTACCCAAATCTATTAAACCAAATCCCATTCCTATTTTTCTCTAAATTATCCTTGCCATGAACCTTTCATTAGTTGTTGAGTGTTTTAGAGCCCAATCATTGAATTCATGTAAGAGTGTTTGTGTGAGAGTCACTCCCTATAGTTATTGAGAGAATGGGAGCTATGTACAATTATCTTGGGGAAGAGTGAAGGTCAAGAAAACAAGAGAAAGAGAGGAAATTTGTATGGGTAGGGGACCAGTTTTTACACATTCAAGTTTTTTCATAGGGATGTTTTTTTACATGGAGATTTTCTAACCAACAATGGCGTTCTGAGTGTGGGAGTTTGTAGGAAGTTGTGTGGACATGTTTGGATTCTATTTGGAGATGTAATTTAATCGAGAAAGAGGTCGTGTTCCTGGGAGTGATGAGTTGTTCAAAATTCATCCAAGGAGCATGCGTTTTGGTTGCTGGGAGAATTTGTGTTGCAACTGTAGAATTAATGAAGTCCCAACAAGTAGAATTCATGTCCAACTTGTGCTAGAAGCCCTAGAGGGTAGTGGAATTTCCTCAGGGAATGTGAGCATTGAAGGGGGATTCCATCCCTTGGGTTGTGTAGGTTGAGGGAAAGTTTGTTCATGGAATGGAATTAGCTGAGAGTTTAACTGTTGAAAGGGGGACATTAGCTAGCCTTAGGAACCTCCATCTCTTATGGATTCATAGTCCCAGATCAGGGGTATCTTGCTGTTGATAACTGTAACAATAAGGCTATGGTTGTGAGGAACGTTCATCCTCTGTAGCGGGTTGCACATTTTATAATATAAGTGTTCTAATTGTTGTGTTTAATTGTGTTAAATCTTGATATGTATAATTGTTGTGCATCTACTCTAAGTTTTCTTGGTTAATGTTGCTTTCTGTAAGAAGAATGATGCATTTAAATACAAGTTTATATGGTGGAATTATATTGTATGTTATATAGCTATTTCTATTCACAATTGAGTAACTGTATTTACATTTTTGTAGAACATGGACAACTGATGAACTTATATTTCTTGTTGTATGTTAATTTCTTCATTTAAATTGGTATAATACATTTTATTGGGTCGTTTTAGTAGTGACGTGACCCAGCTGGGGGCCAAGCATCTTACAAGTGATATGTTTTGAGGATTCATTTACATGTTGAAAGGTCATACATCCATAATGGAGCTCTGATACTTTGTAATAGTATTTCTACATACCATTGTACTAGTATCTTTCCGTCGATCATGTATGGTATTTGACTTAGTAAATCCTTGAATCTTTGTTCATATCCTTGCACACTTCTACCTAGATTTTGTTTGATTTCCTTCAATTTTTGCACTGCCAAATGACTTACATCTTGTGTCTTAAAAACGAGAGGACATTCTTCTTCTTCTTTTTTTTTGTACGTGTTTGATTATCGATGAAATTCATAGACTACGTAAGAGCCCTGTCTCGAAGCATGGCTCCAAATTGAGCCATTTCTTTTCTTCATCGATTATATCTGCAACATCCCAAAATTTCTCACAAACGAACCAATGTCGTTTGGGATCTTCACCGCCTTCGTGAATAGGGATGTGGTTGAGTCCCATTGTTGATTTCTTTTTAGCAAATGGAATTATTGCAATATCTTTAGTCGAAGTTGTCTTGGAGGTCAATGTAGTAATATTTTATGGAGTCAAGGTTGATCTATTTGATTCAGTTGATGTAATTTGCAGATGTTATTTAGTCGGTATATCTTCAATTGCTAATCGTACTCATTCTTGGTTTCAGCTTGAGTCCTCTGTTTGAAAAAAATTATCTATATACTCGATGCGTCATCCTCTACATGGTCATGTCGGTTCAATTTCAATATTTGTTGAGTTTGAATATTCTAGAAGTAATTTCGGTAGGGGGGCGACGTCTATGAGATCTCTTACATGAATGATTAATATTTTCTAGGTATTTTCTTGTGGTTTGATTAACATTGTGGCTCTTATTTGGCCATTATTATCAGTTCGACACTACACCCATGGTGATTGTGTATCTATATGGAGTTGTGGTTGGAGAAAATCTGTAATGTGTGAACTAGGACTTCTTATAAGAGAAAGTTGGATTGCACATCTTGAATCATCGATTTCTCATTGGCTTGTTGGGCACCATTGGCTACCATACTCAATTGTAAGATTTCATTTCTCCCATAAGTCATTGGCGTGCTCTCAAGGGATGCTCCAATGAGTTGTCGCACATGGGTAGGGTTTCTATGAGTTTTTCTGGGATCCTTTTCCATCTGCAACCATTCTTGCTTATTTTTCCTTTTGTCTCACTCTATTTTCTATATGTCAGCTGAGGTTTTGTGAATCTGCATTCAACGTGTAGATTTCTGACTTGAATCAATTATCTTTTTCTTGATTCTCGTCATTTTCGACTTGGGTGTGGTCCGACTTTGGCTTCGACTTCACTTTTAACTTCGACTTCTACTTAACTTGTCTCACAGATCATCCATCCCCCTGACGCCAACCTGACTTAATCATGGTCAATGATGTTTACCATTTTAACTGATTTCATTTCTTTAAGAAGTACTCCCAAGCTTATTTAGTATCTTTGCAGTTAGCTTCCAAAAATTCTTCCCACTTTTCTTATCTTTCTCGCTAATTGGAATTTGGAGAAGGATCTTTCAGGGGAGGTCAATACTTGACAATGTCATTGACTCCCTTGTCTAGGAGGAATTTGTGCAACAGAGAGGGGATGATACAAAGGAACCCGTTGTGTAACTTGGGATAGAATTTAATCTTGATAGTCTGAATTGATTCTCTATCTTTGACTGCTTGATATTCAATATAATATTTTACAATCCTCTCGAACCACTCATTTAGATTTGTTCTTCCTCCATTTATAATATTGTGCATCAACTTCTGATCCGGAGTTCGTCTGCGCATTAGATTGAGTGATGTATTCATACAGTGCTTCTAGTATAGCCTCTAAGAATCACTCATGTGTTTCTAAATAGAAGTGCATACGAGCTTCTACTAAAGTCAGTTAGTTTCTTCGTGCATAATTTCTAATATAATTATTTATTTTACACTCCCACCATTCATGTATGTCTATTAGAGTTAACATCTATGTACTCTTTTCTTTAATGAACGCTCGATTTTAGAACTAACAACAACAAAACCAATTTTAGAAATAAGGCCCTTGCTATTGGGGGCATTGACAGCCCACAAATCTAGTGATGAAAACTACTTTGTAAATTCAAATTCCCATCCAAATAAAAAAAAAAAAAATTGGCTTTTATTAAACAATAAATCTATAACCTAGGATGTCCTCTAGAAAAGAAGCTATAAGGGACTTGGTAGGTGTTTCCTCTGAAAATCCAACTCTGAAACTAACTCTCATCTTATTATGTCCTATGCCTTTACTCTAGAAGTCTAGCAGGAATCACATCATTTATCTTTCTTGAACAATGCTTGGAAAAGGAACTCCATTGAAGAAGGCCTTATGAATTGGTGCATGAAAAAGGGAACACAGAGTTATAAATCTCTTCCTCTAACCATAGATTGGGGAGTTTGGATGGCTCGAAACTCCAAACTTTTTGAGGATAAGGATACCTTTCCATTGAAATGTGTTATCTAAAGACAAAACATTCGTTATGCTTTTCCTCAATTTAAGGAAGTGTGCACTACAAACAACATCCTTGGAGAAGCAATAAACAAAGAATTGCCATGGGATTTGTTTGATGGTGCCTCCCAAGGATCACCTCTTAAAAAAGGGGTTAGGGGTATACTATATCTCTCCTCCACTCACAAGTATCTCTTTTAAGGTCAGTCTAAGTAGTGAAACAAACAACTTTTGTGAATTAATGACACCAAAATGTTTCTTAATGTTAGCTCGGGAAAATGTAGTTTCTCAAATTCAAATTTATGAAGACTCTATGCTTGTGATATAATGGATGAAAGGAGAATTCAGTTTGTTGAACTTCATGTTGTAACCTCTATTTTATGACATCCCGCCTCTAAAATAAACCTCCTCTCACATTTCTTTTAAGTATGTTTACCAAGATAAGAACACCGAGGAAAACTAGCTATCTAAAAAAGAAGTTGTGCTAGAAAATGGGGTCTCAAAGATCACTCCTTTGAATACCTTTGTGATCCATAGTTTCCATTTATTTTACTTATATTAGAGTTTTGAGATAGATAATTTTTTGGCTTTTGAATACCTTTGTGATCCCTAGTTTCAATTTCTTTTACTTATATTAGAGTTTTGAGATAGATGTCTTTCTTAAGGAAGATTGGCTAAATATTTTTAGAAAGATTACCTAGACTTTTTTATTTATAAAGGAAAATATATATATTGAAAAGTTTTTCTAAGGCTTAATGATGAAGATACTCCTTTAAGATGATTCTTTTTTATAGAAATTTTCCATTCCATTTTCAAAATAATACTTTAGATGACAATCATTAAACTTAAATTATAAACTTGCAAAGACATATTGCTACTCAACATCTTTCATTATAATTTTTTTTTTATAAATAAATTTTGTTTTGGATTAATACTTTGTATTGTATACAAACTTGTGTGATTGTTCTTGTTCACACTCCTCCATGGATCTTGCATGTATTTCACTGTAGTATTTCAACCAGCTAAACCACATATATACTATATTTCATTTACATGTGGAATTTTAGGAGATTACTATGGGTGGGTTTGTCATCTTTGTAAGTGTATCTACCATTTATTTCGTAGTTGCAATCCGTGGCTGCAATATCTCCTTCAAGTGGATTTCATCACCACAATATAGAGAAGAGAACATCAAAATCTGGTGGTTGGGGCTTCACGTGCTACACCAACAACTACCTGAGGTGCGAGGTACTATGTACATTGCCGACGTTACCACACCTTTCTATTGACCGTGAAGGAAAGCTCGCCAGTAGAAAAATGTAGTAAATTGGTGTCTGTTTTCTCCTCCCCCTTCTCCCCTGAAGCAAGTTGCTAAGAGATCTAACAGGAAACTACGACAAGCGAGAAGTTAAGAGTAAGGGATGGTAGGTGAATGCCAGCGAAGCGAGATCACCCCCCTGACCTTTTTTTATTTAGTTCGGTAGGGGTGGGTCGACCCCATTGATTGGGCTCACTATGTGTTCACTGTAGTATCCCGAGTGGAGAGGATCTATCTATTTGTTGGTCATGTGTCGGGAGTGAGTGAAGTGGAATGGGGGAGGCGTATTCTCCATGGATCTCTGCCATAAATCCTTCCATACACTCGGGGATACTTATCATTCATCTTTCCCAATGTGGACAACCAACTTCGCTCTTTCTTCACCCAGTCTCTAGATGGTTAGATTCCACATTGTCAGTATCCGGGTAAGAGCATCGAAGAGTATATGAATCTCTCGTAACAAGGGTGGATGCTAGGATAAAGGGCGGGCTCTTAGATAATGGAGAAGCATGTGTGTGGAAAGGAGGACAGGCTTCATCCATAGATAGGGAGTGGGTGGGTTAACTTGGGAGCAATATTCCCTTTCGATTTATCTTTTCGGCTTTTTATTTCGTGGTTTGTTTTTAAATTTTCGATCAATCTAGAATTCTGATCAATTTTCTGAGCATTTGGGTTGGTTTAAAATGGGACAAAACCCCTTGTTAACACTCTGTAAATTCTTTCTGGCTGAATAGACAAATGACATAGGTAGCTATTTCAACCATCTTTAGAGCTGAGGCACTAACCTGCTCAACTCATAGAGGGCTCTCTCGTGTCACTTGATATATCTATGGAAATTGGTGGCTAGAGTTGGTCTGTTTTGAGGTTTTTAATAAAATTGTTGAAGAGCTGAAGATAACCTTTGGGCTATGGGGTCAAGAATGTAGGATGCATTGCCAAATCATGAAAACAATTAAGAGGAAAAGGCTAAATGAGGAAGTGACTTCTGAGTTTATGCTTGAAAATTTAGAAGGTATCAGAAGAAAAGAAACACACAACTATTATCAGAGAATTATAGTAACGAATTCTAAAATGGTTTAGAAGAGACAAACATAGTCTAAATCGCCAAGCCAAGAGCATTGAATAATGAATTCTGGAGTTTTAATTTCTCAATTTAGACAGAAGAAAGAAAAATGAAATATAGAATAACAGGAATCACACACTATGAGAGAAAACGAGACTCATAACACCACCAATTGGAATATTTTCATAAAAATTCCAAAATCTGCCTTTGTATCCATGTATTCATTCCAGCCCCAGAGATTTACAAAGTTTTCCTGCACAGAGGGTAGGCTCCTCCTTTCTCTCTCCGTGAGGCCAAGCATATATAGAGGGATTTCGTGTGGAATTTAAAACATTCTGACTTCCTCATAATTCTAAAAACAGATACAAGTTACAAAAAGGAAGAACACTTGTATTATTTAAAGGGACTGTTAGTAAACAGTCTGTCATATCAGGACTCCCTTTTCTTAAGCCAACATCTGTCCAAAAATTTCTGAAATACACCAAAATTTTACATGAGGATTCACCTCATCTTGGAAATTTCCTCCTCCAGGGTACTCCACCAATCAAGATTTTCCCCGACGCTTTCTATCATCTCAGTTTTAGCCTCTGTACTCCGCCTTTTTCTCCTCTTCTTCTTTGTAGCTGGGTGATAGGTGTTGTCTGCGTGTTCATTTATGACAATATCCCTCATAACGGGGTTTAATTTAACTCTCGAATCTGTCTTAGTTTCAGGTTCAGTATGAAATTCAGTCGCCAGTATCTGGATGACCCATCTTTCATTCTTACTTATTGACCTGCTTGGTACATTAGTTGAGAACCCAGTCACGCTAGACACCATTTGATGGGTATTATCCATACCTTTCAGACTTTGCAGAGACCTTGATTTGGCCACCCTTTTAATTTACAGAATTCAGGAACACAGGCCAAGCTTGTTTTTCTTACGCATAAGATGGAAATTTCCCAGAATAGGATAAAATGATTTCATATCTGAGATTTGATGGTTTTTGTACTTTGATCACGAATTACTGTCGCATTACGTTGGTGTTCCATGCTTCATTAATCCACTTCGAATGATGAGCCTCGAGTTAGTTATGTGACGATGTCCTTTTGGTACATCATCTAGGAATGTACCTGGATCGGTGATGTGAGGTGATTTGACTAGCCACCATCCTTCCCACGAGTTATTGATGTGAAATTTTGAACCACGTGACATCAGGTCCATACGAAAAGTGGTTTCGTTCAATCCATTGTCTCCCCCTGATGCGTGTGTAAGAGCGCCACACGTTCCCCATCAAAACCAGAGTGGTTTTCCCTAGTCTGCCTTTGCGATGTTAAGTTCTGTGCTATTTGTTGGTCCGATGTGGGCCTCAACCGTGGATCTGAGATTCTTCAAGATCGATGGTCTACCGAGATAATCCCTTCCTGCCTCCTCTATATTTGTTTATACTCTGCGGGATATAGTCGAGCACCCTAAACTATCACACCTCTATTGTGGTATAGCATCTCCCTGAACCTCGGAATTTTTTAGATCTTGATAAAAAAATTGTTAAGGTGATAACATTGGCTCCAATTGGGGATGTTATCCTCCCAACAAGGTAGCAAAGAACTCGTAGACCTTGTTCCCAATCCATTGGGTTGTTCCCAAAACATGTGTGCACCCTGATCCTTCCAAGCTCTGTGCACTGCTTCCAACTGCATGCAGGACGTCCGAGTACATTATTGAAAACTGACTGTATTTAGTGATAGAAAACTCAAACTAGAAAATTATTGACCGACAAGCTTATTTTCACATCCCTACCTACCCTAAAACTACTAGGATGACCACTCAATCAAGTGATGCTAAACTGCCAATACAACCAATCAAGCAATTGGCTTCCTGATTTTCCTTTGTTCACATTTTTCTTAAGCTGGTAGAAAAATGTAAAAGATGGAGACTCCACAAATAAAAGAATCCTGAATTTCCAAGAGGCGAACCTACTCTAAATGCTTCAAGCGCAAGACAAATACTTCACTGAAAGATGAAATCCCTTGACAGGGGCGAGGAAAGGCATCATGAGGGAAAACATGTACTCAAAATGGGACCTCTTACAAAGCATTTTACTTTTCATTTTAAGTTTCCTTTGCTCCTTCCTTGAACATGCCAAACGAACTTTATTTTACCTATTGTATCTTAATAATGATCATGAAGGACTTGCAATTATATTACCTCCTCTATACTTTGTACATGCATACCCTCACCTTTTCGTTGGTTCTGATAAAACGTTTTCACCTGGGCCACACAATGACAATGACCAAGTTGATGAATCCCATGAGACTTAGACCAATGTTTCTTCCACTGTTCTTGGTCCAACATCCCCTGAGGCCAGACATAGATATATACCCTTAAAGCTACCCCAAACCCTTCATGATTTACCTCCAAATTACTATGAGTACCTACATGTATTCAACGGAGAATCAAATATCATTTCGGCTGAAAAGCACATTCAAGGGTTTGAGCATTTTATCGATTTATTTGAGATTGACCATGATGATGTGTGTATGAGAGTTTTCTCTCAATCCTTGAAAGGAGACCCCAAACATTCGTTCAAACATTTGCATCCAGAAACCATCAGCTCATGGGTAGAATTGAAGAAGGTATTCTTAAAGTTCTGGGGAAAAGAGAAATCCTTAAATCAACAACTCAATGAGTTTTATGCCTTGAAAAGGCACAACAATGAAGCTATTTCTATGTTTAGTAGAAAATTATCTAGCATCTATTATAATCTGTCCGAAGAAATTCAACCCTCTAAAGCTACTGCCATGATCCATTATGCAACTACTCTTCATCCAAATTTTTCTTTCCTCCTGATGGAAAGAAGACGTGAGTCCTTACAAAAAATGTTTAGTGATGCTCAAGACATTCAGCACAATATCCAAGCATGTAATCCGATCCAGAATGAGGAGTTGAATGCTCAAGAACATGAAAGCAAATGTGAACAGGAAATAGTTGATTGGAATTTTGAGCACAAAATTGATGATATCATAGGTTCTCTTGAAGCTTCCAATGGAAATAATTTTGCAAATAACTGTATTCCACTTGTTGAGAGAAGGGATGTCGATCTAGCTTCTGATCCATCCCATGATAAGCAGGGGACTTACAATTTTATGTATTTATCTGTAGACAGTCAAGAAGATGAGTTTGCAAATCAGTCCGTTGAAGAGCATGTTGACTTCCTAGAGTTGTTCTTGCTAGATGATATTTCATATGCTACTGATTTACCTATATATGATGAATACAACAATGATTGTGATGATGAATCCTTAGAGAAACCAACTACATGTCCCCGATCAGAATTTTTCTTTCGGCGGTGTAATGAAATGACTCAACCTACATATCATAGTTACAAAGAAGAAAGTGTTGAATTAGCTGAAGGAAATTCTTTACCTTTATGCTTTTCTTCATTTAGATTGTTGAAAGAAAATCCTAAGATCATCATTGAGGAGAGTAAATCTGTGCTTATGAAAAACCACGCTAAACTAATGAAGTAGAAGGACAAGATATCACAACACTCTTTTCGTGTGCCTAAAAACTCTATCACTTGCGCTGAAATACAACCATCTGTTGGGGATAAAATCGAAAACGGTTTCAAATCAGGTAGGAAAACCCTACCATTATTTGTTGCTTCCTTTGAATTATTGAAGGAAAATATTTTTAGTATCTCAAGTGAGGAATCCTCCAAGCATGAGTGGAGTGGTGATGATAATATTATGAATGATCACATAAAGGGTCATGTCAGCTCCGATTTGCAGTCTATGTTCAACTATCAGCCTGAAAAGGAAGAAGAATTTTCTCGAGAAAGTATTGTTCAAGGTCATTTTCTCTCTCCTGAAATCAATATAGATTCTCAACATGAAAAGAAAAGTGGGAAGAAATTTTGCAAGATAACTGCAAAGATACTAAATAATCTTGGGAGTACTTCATAAAGAAATGAAATCAGTTAAACTGGTAAACATCATTGACCATGAGTAAGTCAGGTTGACGTTGGGGGGATGGATGAACTGTGAGACAAGTTAAGTAGAAGTCGAAGTTAAAAGTAAAGTCGAAGCCAAAGTCGAACCACACTCAAGTCGAAAATGATGAGAATCAAGAAAAAGATAATTGATTCAAGTGAGAAATCTGCACGTTGAATGTAGATTCACAAAACTCTAGCTGACATATAGAAAATAGAGTGATACAAAATGAAAAATAAGCGATAATGGTTGCAGATGGAAAAGGATCCTAGAAAAACTCATAGAAACCCTACCCATGTGCGACAGCTCGTTGGAGCATCCCTTGAGAGCACCTTGATGATTTCTGGGAGGAATGAAAGCTTACAATTGAGTATGGTAGCCAATGGTTCCCAACAAGAAATGATCAATTCAATATGGAAATCGATGATTCAAGATGTGAAATCCAACTTTCTCCTATATGAAGTCCTAGTTCACACATTACATGTTTTCTCCAACCACAACTCCATATAGATACACAATCACCAATCACCATGGGTGTAGTGTTGAACTGATAATAATGGCCAAATAAGAGCCACAATGTTAATCAAACCACAAGAAAATACCTAGAAAATATTAAGCATTCATGTAAGAGATCTCATGGACATCGCCCCCTGCCGAAATTAATTCTAGAATATTCAAACTCAACAGATAGTGAAATTGAACTGACATGACCATGTAGAGGACGACGCGTCGAGTATATATACAATTTTTTTCAAATACAGGACTCAAGCCAAAACCAAGAACAAGTACGATTAGCAATTGATGATATACCGACTAAATAACACCTGCAAATTACATGAACTGAATCAAATAGATCAACCTTGACTATTATATTGTAAATGTGATTAAAGAGCCAAGAAATGTATATTGTAAATGTGATGTATGGTGGAGAGAAAATATGTAAACAATGTAAATTTAAATATAATGAATACAAGTGTATCACCAACTGTAGACAGACACACTTGAATATTGGGGCATAAGTATCCACAAGAGACGGTAAGGTTCCAAGGAGTAGATTTACCCAAATGTATTAAACCAAAACCCTTTCCTATTTTTCTCTAAATTGTCCTTTCCATGAACCTTTCATGATCCAAGTGGATATCGGTGGCCACCCACCTTTTCCAAATGGCTCAAAACAGTTTTCTGGCAATTTTGGCAATTTACTATTTTTAGCAGATTTTAACTTCCAGGGCCATTTTGAGGGCCCAAATGAAGGTTTTTCGGGATCAAGGTTCTCAATGATAGTCAAAGGCACGATTGAGCCCCAAAAATGAATCTCCTCAATGATACCTTTCCAACGAGCTATCACATGCCTAAAACGGAGATCATATGCAAAAGTTACGACCCCGGGAAGTTGATGTACTCACTTACCCAAACGGGGCCCACATGACTTTTGGCGCTTCATCTCTAGGGTTAGGTTTTGGATGTACAAGTTTTGGCATTCCTTCTTATTGTAAAAATCGATGAGCCTCATTGTAATCATGTTCATAGGAGAATCACAGTGGCCCGTCCACATCTTCGAGGAGATAAAGCTGCCACCATGAGTCTTTTACTGTATTTTACAGTCTACGTTCTCAGAGATAAGCTGCCACCATTCTAGCGAGTCTTTTACTCTGTATTTTTACAGTCTCTGTACATTTCTTTCATTAATAGAAATTGTGTATTACTGTATATCTGTGTTTTTGGTTTCATCTCTGAGAAAAAAATGTATTCATGGGAGTGATGAGTTGTTAGAAATTCGTCCAAGGAGTATGTGTTTTGGCTGTTGGGAAAATATTTGTTGTAGTTATAGAGTTCTTGAAGTCCCAACAAGTAGATTTCTTTTCCAACTTGTGCTAGAAGCCCTGGAGGAGAGTGTAAAGGCCTATGGGATTGTGAGTAGTGAAGGGGGATTCCATCCCTTGGGTTGTGCAGGTTGAAGGGAAGATTTTAGTGGACTAGAATTAGCTAAAAGTTTAATTGCTGAAAGGGGGACATTAACTAGCCTTACGGACATCCGTCTCTTGTGGATTCATAGCCCCAACTCAGGGGTGTCTTCTTGTTGAGAACTATAACAACAAGGATATGGTTGGGAGGAACATTTGTCCTCTATAGTAGGTTTCACATTTTATAAGGTAAGTGTTCTAATTGTTGTGTTTAATTATGTTAAATGTCGATATGTATCATTGTTGTGCATCTACTATGAGTTAGCTTGGTTAATGTGTCTTGCTATAAATAGAATGATGCATTTAAATACATGTTTATATGGTGGAATTATATTGTATGTTATATAAATATTTCTACATATAGTTGAGCAACTACATTTACATTTTTGTAGAGCATGGACAACTGATGAACTATTATTTCTTGTTGTATGTTAATTTCTGCATTTAAATTGGTATCATAAATTATATTGGGTCATTTTAGTAGTGATGTGACCCAACTGGGGGCCGGGTACAATAAAAGGTTATACCAGAGCTACTGCTTCAAAATTGGACCCATATGGGCCAAGAACCAATGCGAATTTGGATAAATTCATTGTTACAGACTTTGTATTCTTCCTTGTTCTCCAACTGATTTGGAGACTTCGTTGACATGTGTTGATGAAGAAATTTTTTCATTAAACCACGTGGAAGTTCTTATGTATGCATTAGTCGGTATTAATTTTGGTGTTTGTTTTACTTTTGTTTTGGTGATGATAGGGACTGTGTGATTTGAAAAACATGATCTGGATCATTTGATAGGTATTTCCTTTATTGACAAACATTATTTGGCTTGTGCTTCATAGTCCTCCATCTGCTAGTTGTACAATTCCATATCTGAATTTTTGCCTATTGAAAATGGAGATATTACTAGTATTTCTCCGTCACTATTAGGTTCAACATTGTCTTTCTGTTCACGCATCACTTGATATAGTCAGTGCAATTTCTGAATGTCCTCCCATGTATCGGCCCATGGTTTTCCTTCTTTTTGGTCTAGGGGGATTATAATTTTTCTTTTGCTTCCTTTCAGCTTGATCTAGTCTCTTTATAAAGATATCATGAATTTCATGTTCCGAATGCAAAGTCTTCTTACTAGCACATGATAAGTGAGAATTCCTTTGACATGGTTTATGACATCAAAGTCTACTCACGTCTGAATTCCCATTATAGAAGTGATTACACTTTTGAGAGTGCCAATTAGTTCCATGAATCTTTGATCTACTAAGTTTAAGTGGTTCATTTTCGGTTGTAGTTGGGGTGTTATGAGTCAAATCCATGTTTCTTTAGGAAGGATGTTCACTTGTGATCCAAAATCAGTCATGATTTTTTTAATCATGTGCCCATCGACTTCTAGGTGGACTTGAGGGTCAAAGATGCTTGTGGTTTTGTCTTGAGATAGCTTCCTTACACTTTTTACTGGTCTTTGATTTTTTTTTATATTCTCTCAATATATTCAATAGGTCAATAAGGAATTCTACTGACTATTTTTCTTTTAGTAGTTGTAGAAATTGATATGTCATGGTGCATATTTGAAAATAGGGATGTGAAAATAAGCTTGTCGGTCAAGCATTTTACAGTTTGAGTTTTTTAGCACTAAATATAGTCAGTTTTCAATAATGTACTCAGACGTTCTACATGCAGTTGGAAGTAGTGCACAGAGCTTGATAGGAGCAGGGTACACACATGTTTTGGGAACAACCCAATGGATTAGGCATCGGGTCTACGAGTTCTTTGCTACCTTGCTGGGAGGATAGCATCCCCAATTGGAGCCAATGTTATCACCTTAATAATTTTTATATCGGGATCTAAAAATTTCTGAGGTTCAATGAGACGCTATACCACAATAGAGGCATGATAGTTTAGGGTGCTCGGCTATATCCTGTGGACTATGAACTAATATAGTGGAAAACACCTGCCACCCAACCACAAAGAAGAAGAGGAGCAAAAGTCAGAGGACAGAGGCCAAAACCGAGATGATAGAAAGCATCGGGGAAGATCTTGATTGGTGGAGTACCCTGGAGGAGGAAATCGCCAAGATGAGGTGAATCCTCAGGTAAAATTTTGGTGTATTTCAGAAATTTTTGGATAGATGTCGGCTTAAGAAAAGGGAGTCCTGATATGACAGACCGTTTACTAATGGTCCCTTTAAATAATACAATTGTTCTTCCTTTTTGTAACTTGTATATGTTTTTAGAATTATGAGGAAGTCAAAACGTTTTAAATTCCACATGAAATCCCTCTATATATGCTTGGACTCATGGGGAGAGAAAGGAGGAGCCTGCCCTCTGTGAAGGAAAAGTTTGTAAATCTTTGGGGCTGGAATGAATACATGTATGCAAAGGCAGATTTTGACTTTTTATGAAAATATTCTAATTGGTGGTGTTATGAGTCTCGTTTTGTCTCATAGTGTGTGATTCTTGTTATTCTGTATTTCATTTTTCTTTCTTCTGTCTAAATTGAGAAATTAAAATTCTAGAATTCATTATTCAATGCTCTTGGCTTGGCGATTTAGACTATGTTTGTCTCTTCTAAACCATTTCAGAATTCATTACTATAATGCTCTGATAATAGTTGTGTACTTCTTTTCTTCTTATACCATCTAAATTTTAAAGCATAAACTTAGAATTCACTTCCTCATTTAGCCTTTTCCTCTAAACTTTTTTCATGATTTGGCAATGCATCCTACATTCTTGACCCCATAACCCAAAGGTCATCTTCAGCTCTTCAACAATTTTATTAAAAACCTCAAAACAGACCAAATCTAGCCACCGATTTCCATATATATATCAAGTGACATGAGAGAGCCCTCTCTGAGTTGAGAAGGCTAGTGCCTCAGCTCTAAAGCTGGTTGAAACAGCTACCTCTGTCATTTTTTTATTCAGCTGGAAAAAATTTACAGAGTGATAACACCCCTAAAGTAAGGTTCTGAAATACATGGAACTTTGATCCATGCAAAACTCAGGCTACCCTAGAAATCTGACCGGATTCAGACCTATTTTATTTTGCCTGAAGAGCAGAACTTGAGAGGAAATATTGCTTCTGAATTAACCTACTCCCATAGACCATAGAATTTTTTTAAGAATGAGACGTGAAGGAACGAGGAAAAAATAGATCAGTGGTAGATACAGGGACAAGAGAAATCACAGATTGGTAGTAGAGGAAAAAATCATGATGGAAGGAGCGCATGACATAATGCACACACAGTTCAGCCAACAGTAATCAAGCAATAATGGGCGCGCAAAATTCCGAGATAGCACAACTCTAATAGGATCATAGTGACGAGCACATAGATCTGATGGATTAAAACACGCACGCCTGGCACCCTTGTTTTCTCACTCACTGACGATATGAAGAAAGATAAAGGACGTTCAAACTATATATACCAAATTCGTTTTAATCCGTCAAAAAAATACCGATAATTGGATTAATAATTGGTAGTTTGGGAAAATTTTGATAATCATTGATATTCATTATTTTTGAAAGTGATTATTTCTGAATTTGATAGTATCAGTAAGATTCCCCGCAATTTCTATAATCTAACATAAATTTCTATCCTTTAAATTATTCCTCGAGATTTCTATATTCTAACATAAATTTCTATCCTTAAAATTATTCTTACATGATGCTGATGAAGACTTAAAAAATGGAAAACAAATTAAAGAGTTAAGATTTTATAGAACCAATGGAAATTATTTAAATTTGAAAGTGGATGAATATGAAAATGAACAAAATAAATGGATATGTAGTTAAATTGACAAGAATGAAAGGATATATGTTTATTCTTTAATATATATTATTTTTTTTCCAATTAAAAATTTTAAATCCATTTTTTTATAACTAATCCAAATTCAAATTCTATAATTGTGTTTCAAAGTAAATTTTAAAGAGTTAAGATTTTGAAACAAAATTTCTCTTTAGTACAACCTATCACCCTCAAACCAATGGGCAGATAGAGAGGGAAAACCAAGTGTTAGAAGATATGTTGAGGATGCATGTAATGCATCAACCCAAGAAGTGGGAGGACTACCTACCACTGGTAGAATTTGCTTACAACAATGTCTATCAAGAGTCATTAAAGATTAACCCTTTTGAAGCCCTCTATGGAAGGCAATGCAACATTCCAATCAATTGGATCAATCCAGTAGACAGAGTTACAATCGGGCCAGATATGGTAAAGGAAATGGGACAACAAGTGATTCAGATCAGGAAAAATCTGAAGATATCCCAGGATAGACAAACTAGCTATGCAGACATGAAAAGGACTCCTAGAGAGTTCAAAGAAGGGGATCATGTGTATCTCTAAGTTATACCCAGGAGAAACTCTTGAAGGATGGGAGCTTGTGCTAAGCTAGCACCTCGATATTGTGGACCCTTTGAAGTTTTGGATAGAGTGGGACCAGTAGCCTATCGGCTAGCACTTCCCCCCACATAATGTTTTCCATATTTCTTTATTAAAGAAGTATGTACATGATTCTAATCATATTATTGACTGGTTTGTGATTCAGGTGGAACCTAAGGGAGAGTTCCTACCAGAACCTCAATGCATAATAGACAGGAAGGAAACCCCACTCGAGAAAAAAACCATTGCACAGGTCAAGGTGCAATGGAAACACTTTGTCCCGGATGAGGCCACATGGGAAATGGAGGATGCCATGAGACATGCATATCCATTTTTGTTTACTTCTGTACATAAAAAGCACATTGGTAGATAGAACATTGAGGAAGATGTTTCTTTAAGGGGGATGGGATTGTAATACCCCTATTTCCCCCAATTTGTAAATATAACTATAACTAGCCAAGAGACTATGGCAGACTAAATATGTGTGAATGTTTGATTTGATGAGCCCTTGTGTAAAAGGGTCAATGTATGAATTTTTGTTATTAATAGAATTTGAATATGTGTTTCACAACTGCTGAAAGGGGGGAATTTTTCCAAGATAGACCATGGATTCTATGAGAGATATGGTGAGGGGAAACCAATAATGGTTAAGATGACCCTCACCAGACTAGTACCTACTGGGTGTAATTTCTCAACAGTCCTCTGACCCAGAAATGAATTACTAGTTAGGTTGTTAGTTGGAAGGCCATCCTCAAGCATTAACGAGGAGATGGGGTAAGGTACCCATCTGTAAGACTTCTAGGCTTGACCATGAATTTGGATTCAAACCCACACAACCTTGCTAAGGAAGGAAAGAAATGAGGTAATTCGGGGATAGAGACAGATATGCAAGATAACAGAGTAGAGAAAACACTCTCTCGAGAAGAGCAGGGAGGATACTTTGACTCTAGAGTTGAGAGAAAAGTTGAACAGGAAGATCAATATGGATGTAAGAAGCCATGAGAATAGTTTGGCTATAAGCTGATAAAAGAGGTCGACGAGTGACTGAGGAAGTACTCGTGTAGACCTCCTTTCTTGGAGTAGAGAAAACCAGTTGCCAAGTTCATGTGGGAGGAGGAGAGTAAACTCTGCCCCTGACTTTTGTGGAGCAAGGAGAAAGAATTTGTCTCATAGCACCATGGTCTAGCTCGGGGGTGGCTAGTGGTAAATCCTTTAGGGGTGACTGTGCCTATGGTTGGGAGGAAACAGGCACCTCTGTCAGTAGTTGCTTCACATTTTCCAATTCTGATAAGTATTTTCATACTCTGTGTAATATATTGAATATGATGTCTTCATGTCTGTGTTTATGGTTAATTCTTGCATTATTTGAACATGTTATTAGATAGGATCTTTGATTCTTTAAACTGCTATATTTCATGGCTTTCAATTTATCTTAGGTTTTTACTAGATAGTTATGAGATGTGAATCTGTAGGAGAATTGGGATAGAAGTAACTAAAATGCCTAAGTCCTGTCGACCCTTTTAATTCGCCTTAGTGAGAAGGTCAAAGTTCATCTCTGTGTGAGAAGAGAATTTCCCTTCAAACTAACCACCCATCTGACTGAGGGATCATGCCCATGTCCCTAACCCTTTTGTCACAAAAAGGGATTTGCGCTTAGCCCCCAAGAATTTCCAAAGGATCCATGTGAGCAGGGCCTAGGAACCCTATGCTATTTTGAAAGGAGCTAGCTCTTTCAACTTCAGAACTTGTGACTCTACAACGCTTGAAAATATCTGAAGGTCGAATTCATGAATCGATGAGTATCGTCGATCTAGGGACTCAGTATGGATATCTCTCAGTCGTTAGATCAGACGAAGCAAGGGAATATTTAAGCGCTTCGACAAAGCTCTACTTCAGGAGAAAAGGGGTAGTCTAGCGTTGAAACTCCCGAATGTCGGAGTCGCGAAGTAAATATGGATTGTTGAAAATGGAGGGACACGTGTGCATGGATCAACGATTATCCTAGAGTCCGAGAATTTAGTAATTTTGATATGCGTGAGTTACCCCCGAAGCTCTGCAAGTCGGAGTAAATCCTGGTCATAGATGCTAGGTACATGTGGTGACAGATCCAACATGGTCCCGAGGGAAAGCTAGGAGACACACAACGAACTTCCAAATGTCGAACTGTTGAAGCAATGTGGACCGTCGATCTTCGTATTCTTCAGAATTCCCCTCAACCATTGATCTAAGGGACCCACCTCCAACTACCCAATTAACTGGGAATGCATTGTGGAGCGACACGTTGGTCCTACTCGTCCCCCGTTAAGTGTTGAACATTGAAGTAACACCATTGGATGAGTCGGTACATGGCAAGCGATCCCATAGTCTGGATACTTCGTACTCTGGAGGAACCCAACCAATATTTGATGAAGTATGAAACTGCTGAAGTCATGAGCACTGAAGTGAATCTCGACCATTGGTAGGAGGAGGAAACTTGGCGCCAGATTAGAGACTCTGAAGAATTATCTCTTCGAGGAATTTACGATGTGAGGAGTTGGCAAGCTTCGAAGCCTAGAGCCGTGAAGTAATGAGAACCGTAGATCTATGGATCTATGTGGAATATTACATACCGTTAGATTGAAGGACCAAGTATTTATCAGTCTATGATGACATGTCTTGATGATGTCATTCGATGTGACATGGACCCTCATTATGCATGCCATGTGTCACCCATTTTTGGATGATTCACATACCCATTATGTATGTTGGAGCATGACACTTGTCACCCCCTATCGAGGGAAAGTGTCACCCCTTGACCCTCACCGCGTGTCAACGTTGGGTTCATATCCACCTAGCTGAGATGGTTGGTGATGTGTCCAGAACTCCAGGAGTCTAAATGATTTCAGGAATTTGGAAGATTGAACACAATATACCTAAGGAGGATACAATGGGTATAGTCGATGATCGAACACAAAAATTCCAACGACATTCATCGATGGCCAAAATGCCGAATGCATGGAACAAAGACTATCGAAGGGTTAAGCCATGTGGCAATATTTCAGGACTTTGAGGGTTAGGAAAAAGGAGTGCTTCATATTGAATACCGAAGCCCCATTTTTAACTGTAGATCTCGAAGGAGGATGTGGATTATTGATCCCCTTCGTTGTTCAACAATCTAAGAATTTAACAAGACCATTGGAACTCTTGATGTCTAGGAACTTTTGAACTGTCAAAACCTCTACTAACACAAGCTCTTAGCTCCTGGTTTTCAGCCCGAGGTCACGAGGAAGACCCCGCTAACTGGTTTAAGTGCGTAGTGGGAGATGTGATTTTCGGAGGAGAAGAATAAAATGGTTTTGTTTAAGTAAGGGAGAAAAAATGAAATAGGGAAAGCGAAGATTTGATGCCCCATCCCTAGAAAGGGTATTTAGGGATTAAGTGTGTTACAAAAAGGGATAGAAGAAATTGTTGTAGCAATAAAAGATTTGAAATTGTAGCATGTGGATGTTATAACTTTTCACTCAAAACTCATAATGAGGCATGAGTATAGACGTTGGAAAGTTGTTTTGGAGAGGAATGCATTTCAAGAATCAGATTCTAGAATAATGCAACAATATTATTCATAATTTGAAATGAAGAATGACTTCTATTCTAATTAATAAATATTTTGCAATATGCTTAATTCTAACAACAATTATTGCATGCACATTTTTTGCAGAATTAGAGATACAAAAAAACATACTGTAGTTCCTACATGAGAACTAGAGATATGGAGGATGATTAAGGGTCTTACAACCATGAAGAAGAAGTTAGATGTTTGCATGTCAACATGGGTAATGTTGAAATTGAGTCTAATTCAAGAAGAGACAGGCATGGGCTTGTAAGTATGAGAATCCTACAAAAGGAAGTGCATATATATAGGGCCCATAATGAGAGGATCATGAAGGCTCGAGAAGAGATACTTCAAATCCTAATTATGCTACATAATCAAGTTAACAAGGATTGAGGAACACTTAAATAAGCTAGCGTCAATCAATCGGAGGTGTCTAGGTCTCATGATGGGAGGGATGATCAAGGAGGATCTAGACGATTGAGGAGTATTAACAGACATCAACATCATCATTCCCAGGGGAACTTGACTGGAAAACATATTCACATTCAAGGTCAGAAAGTAGCCCAAGTATATATCTTGCCAAGCATTAAAGAAGAATACATGGGTCAGATAGCTTGCAAGGGGAGTTGAAGAAAATCAAACCACCCTCATTTGATGGAGAAAACAAGAAAGGTGAAGATGCATACGCATGGATTTTGGGAATGATCAAATATTTCAAATTTTATAACTACTCATCAAATGTAAAATCCATAATTGCAGCATACCACCTTCAAGGGAAGGCATTTATGTGGTGGGACCAGCTGAAGCTAGTTAAGCACCTTGATGAGAAAATAATTTCTTGGAAGTAGTTCAAGAAATATTTTCAACAACAGTACTTGTCAGAGAAATATTATGAGAAGAAGATGAAAGATTTCTTTGCACTCAAGCTTGGGAACATGACCATGGATGAATATGAGAGAAATTTCTTGGAACTTCTCAGGTATTTGAGATTCATCATAGATCATAAGGTTGAAATTTATAGGTTCTTGAGTGGACTGCCATCCTCTTACAAGGAAAAAATTTAGTTTGATGAACCCAAGAATTTAGAAGAAGCCATAAGAAAGGCCAAGTATTTGTATGATAAGAATAGAGGAAAGCCAACTTTCCAAAGGACATGGAATGAAAAGAAGAAAGGAAAAATGGATCAAAGGAAGAAAGGATTCAAGAAACCCTTCATCATAAATAGATATCAATCATATCAACAAGGGACACCATCTCAAGGTGGTCAGAAAATGACAAAGTCTTTGGGAAAGAGGCCAAGGAAACAACCCATAAAGTGTTGGGGATGTGAAGGACATAATTTGTATAAAACTTTTCCTCGCCAAGGAGATAAGATGAAGATTTTTCAAAGTGTCAAGAAGGAGGAGACCGTAGAGGATGTGGGCAAAAGCATGCCAAGGATCTATGTAGCATTGGCCAATATACAAGCAGACTATCAATCCCACATGATTGAAGTGGAAGGTAATATTGATAATCACCCCATAGCTATTTTAATTGATTCTGGAGCTAGTCATAGCTATATATATCTAAAGCTAATTGAAAGATTTAAATTGAATAAAAGTAAGCATGAAAATTCTTGGTTAGTTCAACTAGCTACTAGAACCAAGAGAAGAATTCATGAGCTTGTTAAAGAATTCCCTATAAATATGAATGGAACAAATTCTAAGGAATATATGAACATCATACTGCTTGGCTCTTATGACTGCTTGATTGGTATGGATTGGATAGAAAATCATCATATTGTTTTAGGTTCTTATAACAAGGTTTTCACATGTCTGGATGAAGAAGGGAATTGAAGGACAATGCAAGTAATTCCAAGGGATATATATGTTCGAGAGATTTCAACATTGCAGTTGAAAATACTTTTTAGGAAAGGGTACCACATATATGCATCCCATATCGAAGAGAAAATGACGGATAAGGAGGCAAGTCTCAAATATTATCTAGCTTGAAAGATTATAAATATGTGTTTGAGGAGTTACGAGGATTTTCACAAAAGAGGAATATAGATTTCTCAATTTTCTTAATTCGTGGAGCTTCTTCAGTATCTAAGACTCCCTACATAATGAGCACACCAGAGGTAAAACAGTTGTAAATGAAACTAGAAGAGTTATTAAAGAAAGGGTACATATGCCCAAGTGTCTCTCCTTGGGGTGCCCCAGTTCGTTTTTTCAAGAGGAAATATGGAACGTTGAGGTTATGTATTGACTTCAGACAACTAAACAAGGTTACAGTCAAGAATAAATACCCTTTTCCAAGGATTGATGATATTTTTGATCAACTAAAAGGAGCAAAGATATTATCCATGATTGACTTGAGGTCAGGCTATCATCAAGTGAGAATCAAAGAAGAAGAGACTAGAAAAACAACCTTTAGGACAAGGTATGGACACTATGAATTTGTGGTGGTTCCTTTTGGTTTGACAAATGCAGCAGCAACATTTATGTGTTTGATGAATGGGGTGTTCATAGATTTCATGGATAAGTTTGTAATTGTGTTCTTGGATGATATTATTATCTATTCGAAGACAAAACAAGAGAATGAACGACATTTGAGGTTGGTGCTACAAGTGTTGAGAGATCATCAAATGTATGCCAAATTGAGTAAGTGGTCCCCAGATCAACAATCCATAAAATTTTATTTAGTCAAACTTTTTATCTATACATCAATCAAAACAACTTTGTCTTAAAGAAAAATTGCGTAGTTTTGCTTTGTTTGGGAGATAATCAATTTTGACTAAAATTCCAAGTTCGGAGAAAGCGTAAAAGCGTAAAATCGTTAATTCTATATTTATACATAATTTGATTAGATAATCAGATTCCAAATCCAAGAGTTGATCTATGTTCAAAATCATAAATTCTATTTGTGCCCAACATAATTTTTTTTTCCGATTCCCAACATATTTTTTTCTATAGGTGAAAAAATTTGGCCTCCTAAATTATTTGAATCAATGAAACAAGTGCAAAAAAAAAGGTGAAACTACCGATTCTAGAAAGCCATAACTTTTAGTTAAAAAATCAAATCAAGGCATGAGTACATCCATTGGAAATTTAATCTAGAGGAAAGCATGGCATGAGGTTCAAGACTTCCTGGGAAGAAATTAATTGTGTTATAAATTTGTAGGAAAAGGGAAACTGGACTCTATGAGCTATGCAATAGCTCAATGTGAAAGTTTTCCAAATAATGATAATTTTGGAAAATCATTTTCGGATGATAGAGGAACATGTTAGATGGGAACACTAAAGGAAAGAATTTTGTGTTAAGGTATTGCTAACAAGAAGATCATATGTCATGAGTGAAGATTTTGTGTGGATTTGGTTGCAGGTTATAATTACAGGTTCTAATGAGCAGGGAAGCAGGCTAGATCTTGTAGAGTTGGATGAGACAATAAATAACTTGCAGAGGAAAGTAAAGAGCTATAGAGCAGGTAATGAAAAGTTGATAAAGGACTCAAGAAGAGTAGAGCCAAATTAGTATTTAGCTTCTTTAGAATACATATGACTTGCAAATCCATATCAATAGGGATACTCACCTGAAAACATGAAGCCAATAGGTGAATAATGTCAATAGCTTGGATAAGGATTTAAGGAGGAACTTTGTATCCTTGAAGATAGAAATGTAGTGAAGGTTGAAAAGCTTGTTGCAAAATAAAAGAAAGGATCTCATGAGGTGAGGTGTGACTCATGGGATGGGTGAGTCATATTTGTGTGAGAGCATAAGAATTCCTAGAAAAGATTTGGTAACTATGAATTAGCTACTTTTGTTTAAAAGTACTTAGAGGAAGAAATCCAATTATGTTATTAGAGTGTGCAGTGGAAGCAGGTTATAGGTGAAATGAATTCGGTGGATGAATTAATGAAGGTTCATTTATTTCAAAAGTGCCAATGGAGAAATGCGACATTCCAGTGGGAGAAGTGTGGTCATGAGTGGAAAATCAATGTTTCACAGTGAATCACTCAATGAAGTGAAGACAAGTATTCATAAAATTGAACAAAGCCAATGGATAGCTAGAGGGTAATGGAAAGAGTTTCCATAAAGAGACTAGATAAGTTGGATGGAATATACTACAAGATTAAGATGATGGAATTATATAAGGTACATCATTTCGATGTGCTGAAAGGTTCCAACAAGGTAAGGTTGGAAAATGATTTCCTAAGTGGAGGCAATAGCCAATAAGGCATATTGGCTCAAATGTAGAATGACCAAGTGGGACTTGGATACACACAAAAAAAAAGTACAGAGAAGGGGCAAATAGTTCACAAATGAGTAGAATGACATTGCATATAGATACATAGATTTAGAAGGGTTCAAGGATAACTAAATGGAGCACAAGAAGCTAAAACATATATG
The DNA here is from genome assembly GCA_010110895.2 of Picea sitchensis. NCBI lineage: Eukaryota > Viridiplantae > Streptophyta > Pinopsida > Pinales > Pinaceae > Picea > Picea sitchensis. Next base: position 26,733 of record SNQJ01S0038795.1, on the reverse strand, counting down.
AATTGGAGTGCATAATGGAAGTGATGCATTATGCATACAATGAAGCTAGAATGCATATGCATTTGTAGGCATTCTGATAGTGAATGCTTGGTGCATAGTGATGTGCATTAGTGCATGTAGGAATGCCTATACATGCATATGGAATGACTATAGACTAAGAATAGTTTGTTGTTATATATGTGAAATAATGATGTCATGATAATTGAATATGATTAATGATGGATTATGTATTTAGGAAAAAAAATTATAGCATGGTTGAAGGTGTTGATGATGCTTCTGTTGCATATGATAGCCATCCATATGAAGATAAATGAGAATGGTAAGAATGTTGATCAATAGGTTGGTGAAGGGAGCCTACGAGCTTCTACAAGATACCGACTGATCAAGTAGCAACAAGTAGTTTGATAACAACCATGTAGGTATGCATTTGGTTGTTTATAATGCATCGATGTTGAAGGGAATTGAGGTAAGAATTCCCTCAGTTAAGATTAAGTATTTGAATTGATGTGTAAAGGTAGAAGGCCTTGTGCATAAAAATGTTGGTTAATGCGTGAATGCAATTATATGGTATTTAAGTGCATATTATGTTATGTTGGTTATGAGATAAAGTAGGTTAAGTCAAGAGACATACTCCTTCTATAACAATGATTGCCAATAGAGATAGCCGTGTGTGAGGACATGTCATGGTTGGATATGGAAGGGATATAGTTCCATGGAAGTACTTAATGGTCTTCCCCTATATAACCAATGTTTGGACTGCAACCGTTTTTTTGACACTAAAGAGCACTAAAAGACTTTATTCCTAGTGTTTTGTATGGGTTGAAGAGGAAGTTATCCAACTGGAGAAATAAGTAATTTTAAAGAATTTGGACAATGTGTTGAGGCATTGGCTATACCTTCCAACTCACCATGGTGGAATACATGACATATATATGTGGTATCGTAGAGTCAATGCAATGATACATTGTGTAGATGTGGGCATGTGTATTGACACATTGGCTTATTTATTGGTAATGTTTGATTGCATTATAGATTTAGTGCACTAGATAGTACGTATACTAGGAATGACAATTGCATTCCATTTAATATAAATAATGAATATAAGTGATTGAATTGTTGGTAAGATACAATTTTGAGATCATTTCATGAGTTGTTGCAAATGTTGCRATAAAATGAGAATGTGCACATGAACRYTGACAATTTGTTTGRTTGAATSAAARTTGAGAAAATCGCARGAAGACTGGTCTTAGATATGGAAATGGTGTAATCCCATAAGGARGACTAATTCCCGYTRTTGTGAGAGMCAAACATTATGATAAGGAATCTCATATGGGGAAATTTTATTTTCCTATATGAAATATATTTGAATTAATAATTGATATTGTTATAATGATATCTCATGATGATTGTATGTGTGTGMTACAAATAAGATGAAGGCTATTGAAKTTGGAATATTAGGAAGAAGGCTATTGTTAAGACACTGGGACCCTATGATTGCCACATGTTATAGAATGCCAATGGAATTTTGGTAGTAATTTAGTGCTCTCCTTGCATGAGAACACCTTGGAAAATGATAGGTCGCCCAAGGGATTGTGTTGCAGAGAAGGGTATTCCTGATCCTGTAGGATGAGTATAGAAAAGAAGAGGAAAATCCATAATGCATATGGCATGGTGGATGAAATCACTAGGGTGTGTCGGGAAAGAACATTGAGCTAAGTTCTTACTTGTGGTATCTTTTTGAAGCATAGTATAGCTAGATAGATACGAATATATGAAGAATGAAGACATGAACCAAGTATTTGGAAACAATAGTACTAGATGTAAATGGATCTCAAGGACAAAGGCATTGAATGAATAAATTCCAAGTGGATTTGTTGCAACTCATAAGAAGCAAAGTGGAGCTAAAGATGTAATACAAGAGGCACATTTGCAACTATTTCAAGGTTTGTAGATTCCATCATCATAGCTAGAGTTATTGGAGACACATCTCTGAGACTTCCTATTCGACCTTGTGTTGGAGCCTTGGAGGGAAGTTGTACATCTAAATGACTATGGTATGAAGAAGGAGGTATGCTTCCTTGGGTTGTGTAGGTTGAGGGGAAAGAGAGTTGTTGGTTGAAATTGTTGTGGGAATCGACAAATTTTGAAAGTTGTTGTAGCTATAATTCTTGGAGCCACATCTTTGAGACTTCCTAGCTAGTCTATGTTGGAGCCGTGGAGGGAAGTGGTATAGCCTAAGGGACTGTGCTGCAAAGAAGGGGGTAACATCCCTAGGTTGTGTAGACTAAGGGGAATGAGATATTGCTGGTTGGAATTGTCACAAGAATGATGAATTATGAAATCATTTTATATGGTTTTGGGGTCGGAGTGCCTATATGTACATGTTTTTGGCTGGAGTGCCTATGCGTATATGTCTTGGGCTAGAATTCTTGTGTGATATTAG
>SNQJ01S0038795.1:13682-24280 GCA_010110895.2 Picea sitchensis | reverse complement strand
CTGCCACCCTGGTTTCTCTGGCTGCAACCAGATGGAAGCTACAACTTCCTGTGTTCAAGATCCCACTTGAACCTATGAGGACAAAAGTCCTCCTGAGCACCTCCCAACCTCCCTAATATATGAAAGAATGAATACACAGACAAATACACAGTTAAATCAATTCTTACCGATCTTTCTTTGTTCTGTAAATCTGGTCTTCTACAAACTTATGTTCTTCTCTTCCTCTGTCTGTTCAGCATGTCTGCTCTGCATCAACTCATTCTGTCATTCTTCTCTGCTTCAACTTCCCTTTCTCATATTTTACTCTTCTCCGAGTTTCATCTTACACTGTGCATCTTCTTCATTTCCTCCTGCATATTCTATATTTTTTCTTTTCTCACAGTTTCATTCATTTTCCCATACAGAACAACCAACCAGACACAGTCTGTCTCATTTTCTTTTATACACCTCTCCACAACGGTTCCACTTCGCATTCTCTTCGGAAAATGAAAGACCACTATATAAGCAACTGAAATGACAATTGATTGGCAATCATGAGTCTGTTTCACTAATATGTTTGTAACTGAAAAGTTAACTGTGAGAGAGAGAATAGTAACCCTTTGATCATATTCTCATTTTATCTGGCGTTGGATAAATTTTATTGGCATTGCCTTTAAATCGGGTTTCGACATTTCGACAATCCTGTGCTGAGTGTCTTGACACTTCATTTCACGATTTTCGAAGTCCCGATGCAAGACTTTTCTACACTAGCTCCTTCCTCCATCTCTTGCTGATGTGACCAAGGGTTGTGACCACAACCTTATTCAACAATTGCATTTGGTAATTTCGCGTTTCGGTACTTCGACATTTCATGACTCCTGATGTTGAGAGTCTCTGACTTCTCCATCTCTCGATAACCAAATTCCCAATCTCCAATACATCGAAGAGGGAGTCGGATCAATGGTCCATGATCTCTTTGAACCAATGGCTCAGATCAATTCGCGATTTCGCATATCACGAATTTGACATTCCTGTGGTGAAAGTGTTCTTGTCACTTCAAAGTCCCGATCCGTGAAATTTCGAAATGGAGACGAATCAACGGTCCTGATCAACACTTGATCTGACGGTTCAAATCATTTCACGATTTTGTATATCACGATTTCACGATTCTTGATGTTAATATTCTTTGTCCTCTCCAACTCTCGATCCTCGAAACCCCGAAAGGGACTTGGATCAGCGGTCCAGATTCTATCTTGATTCAATGGTTGTGATTGAATTGCAATTTCACATATCGTGAAATCGACATTCTTGTTGCATTGTTTACTTGCCTCTCCATGTTGCGATCTCCGAAACTCTGATATGGAGTTAGATCAACGGTCCATATCTGAGCTTCATTCTATGGCTGCAATTGAATCGCAATTTCGCATATCGCAAAATTGGCATTCTTGTTGCATTGTTTACTTGCCACTCCATGTTGCGATCCTCGAAACTCCGACACGGACTGGAATCAACGGTCCAGATCAAAGCTTGATCTGATGGCTCAGATTACATCGTGATTTCGCATATCGCGATATCAGGATTCCCGATGTTAATAATCTTTGACATGTCCAACTCTTGATCCCTGAAACTCCGAGATGGACTAGATTCAACGGTCCAGATCAAACCTTGATCTGACGGCTTAGATTACATCGCAATTTTGCATATCGCGATTATGCCCGCTTCTCCTCGTACCTTAAAGAACGTGCGGGTTCTTCTTGATCCAACGATGGTCGGATCCTGCGCTTGAATCTGATGGCTGAGATCTGTCCTCCTCTTACGGATCTTCGATTACTCAATCAATGTTGCATTGCCTTCAATCATTTGTTGCTTTTGATCATTCGCCTTCGATCATTCGACCTTCCTGAACTTATCTTCTGTTTGCCTGTCGATTACAAACTTCCTATATTCATGCCATCTTCACTGTTGTTCTTGCCATCAATGACAAGCATTCGTTGCTTCCTGTATTCATGCCATCTTCACTGTTGTTCTTGCCATCAATGACAAGCATTCGCTGTCTATTAAATATTTTCCAACATACTCACGTCGGAATTCCCATTATAGAAGTGATTAAACTTTTGAGAGTGCCAATTAGTTCGATGATTCTTTGATCTGCTAAGTTTAAGTAGTTCATTTTCGGTTGTAGTTGGGGTGTTATGAGTCGAATCCATGTTTCTTTAGGAAGGATGTTCACTTGTGATCCAAAATCAGTCATGATGTTTTTAATCATGTGCCCATCGACTTCTAGGTGGACTTGAGGGTCAAAGATGCTTGTGGTTTTGTCTTGAGATAGCTTCCTTACACTTTTTACTGGTCTTTGATTTTTTTTATATTCTCTCAATATATTCAGTAGGTCAATAATGAATTCTACCGACTGTTTTTATTTTAGTAGTTGTAGAAATTCATTGATGGAGGTGGTTGAAATACTTAACGATCCTTCATTTAATTTATCCTAGTTGATATTTTTAATGAAATTAAACGCTTCTTTCATTATCCTAGTTGATTGTTTTCTTTGCATATATGACACCACTTGGGAAATACATTTCTTATATTGTGTGGACAATCTCTTGTTGCATGATTGGTCGAAGCTTCATAGATATCACAATAAGTTTTGATATGGATGTTCTCGATTGTTGGTTCTAAGGCATCGCAAAATTTGCAGTAGTCTTTATTATGTATTCTTCTAGAGAAAATGGCACACTAGAGTTCATTGCGAGTGAGTGATGTGACTTCCCCATTTTCAAACCCCAAACTAGTGATGTGTATTATAAATTTAGCATGTGGCTGAAGAGCCAAGCAATGTATATTGTAAATGTGATGTTTGGTGGAGAGCCAATATGTAAACAATATAAATTGAAATATAATGAATAAAAATGTATTTCCATATGCATATGGACACTGAAATATATTGGGGGATAAGTATCCACAAGAGAGGGTAAGGTTCCAAGGGGGAGAGTTACCCAAATGTATTAAACCAAAACCCATTTCCTATTTTTCTCTAAATTGTCCTTGCCATGAACCTTCCATTAGTTGTTGAGTGTTCTAGAGCCCAATCATTGAATTCATGTAAGAGTGTTGGTGTGAGAGTCTCTTCCCATAGCTATTGAGAGAATGGGGGATGTAGTGGGAGATGTGAGCTTCATAGGAGTAGAGTAAAATGGTTTTTCTTAAGTAGGGACTGAAAATGAACCAGGGAAAGTGAAGATTTGATGCCCCATCCTTAGAAAGGATATTTAGGGATTGGGTGTGTTACAAATTAGTATCATAACATGCTAATAACACTTGGCCTACTTGGGCTGATGCACAAGTCTCATAAAAATATTATTAGAGAAATTATGGGGTAACGCCTTACCTTACCCCCTTCTATAAGAAACTTTTCTAAACCTCTACTGAAGAGAGAAATGAAAACCTCTATTGTTGATAGATGTTTTGGAAGTCTACATTGTAGGTTTGTAATGTTTCCAAATAAAGAAATGACTTCACCTTGCAATAATGTGTGTTTTTCATGAATTGGAATATTAGTAACTAACATAAATTTTTTTATCATCACTCAAGAAGTCAGTGAACAACATGATAACTACAATGTAAAGGATGGTGATACATCAAGAGTTGGGGGAGAGCTCCCACAATAGAGAGGAAGAATCATATGAAGGAGGTGGAAACCCCTCCAAATTTGGATGAAACTATAAGAAGCCTCATGGCATAATTATAGAGTTATAAGGTTGACAATGAAAGGTTGATCAAGGAGCAAGAAAAGAAGACAAAAATTAATGCAGTCCTACTGCAAATTTTATCAAATATACAAAGGCAACTGCAACATGGTCCAACTTTCAGTCATGTGGAGAGACAATATACTAAGAAAAATCCAAGTCCACCTGAGATACAAAAGCATGGTCCTGAAAGTGGCCACACTAGGAGGAGCACCTCAAAGAAGGCCCAACATGGATCCAAGAGACATTCAAAGGAAGATTCCGTTGGTGAGGACACTGGCAACTTCAAGGAATATTCTAGTGGAAAAGCTAGTTCCCAATCTTAGGTGAGAGGAAAGAAGAGGAAACATTCCAAGATTCGTGACCGTGAAGAATTCAAGAAATCCAAACCACCCACCTTCGATGGAGAGATTAAGAAGGGGGGAGAAGAAAAAGTTTGGCTACTTGTCTTGAAGAAGTACTTCAAATTCCATGACTACTCTGAAAACTTAAAGTCTCGGATATCCATTTTCAACATGAATGGGAAAACTTCCATTTGGTGGGAGGACCTTAAGAATGTGAAAGGAGTCCATGAGAAGGACTTGTCATGGAAACAATTCGAGAAATACTTCAAGAAGAAGTACCTGTCAGAAAAGTACTTTGATGGGAAGACCAAGGAGTTCGATGAACTCAAGTTGGAAAAACTCACCATAGATGAGTATATAAACAAATTTCTCGAGATGATGAAGTATGTGCCCTACATAAAGGATGAAAAAGTAAATATGCAATGATTTATTAGTGGCTTACCTCAGTCCTACCAGGACAGAATTGAGTTTGATGAAACAAATACCTTAGAAGATACTATTCAAAAAGAAAGGTATTTCTACGAGCAATTCAAGAGTAAGATAGAACCTCATGAAGATTGGAATAAGAAAAACAATTTGGGATTCAAGAAGAAGGGGTTTAAACCCTCGAGATTTAAGAACCCTGGTAAGAGCTCTAGGATGAGCCTTCCTGCTAGAAGTGTGTATTAGCGAAATTTCCCATCCAAGAGTGGAAATAAACCATTCAGAGAAGGTCCAAGTAAGAATGATAACACAAAGAGATAACCCTTGAAATGTTGAGGTTGTGGAGAGGAACATCTGTTGAGGGACTATTCGCATAGACAACAGAACACTGGGAGGGTCTATAAAATTCAAGAGGCTACCAAAATCAATGATGTGGCTAGGAGTCTGCCACAAATCTATGCATCCTTGGATAATAGACAATTTGACCACCAAGCTTCAGTGGTGGATATGAAAGGTATGATTGCCAACCATCCTGTTTCCATTTTAATTGACCCTGGTTCTAATTTGAGTTATGCTTCCCTTGAAACTGTTGAGAAATGTAAATTGCAACAAGTTAAACATGTTAAATAATGGATCATACAACTAGCCATTGGAACCAAAAGAAAAGTAACATAGGTCATACTAGCATTCCAATTTGTCATGAGTGGGTTTCCCACCCAAGCAAACCTAAACATACTTCCTCTAGGATATTATGACCTATTGATTGGCATGGACTGGCTATCTTCCCACAAAACCAAGTTCGACTATTACAGTAAAAATTTGGAGTGTTAATATGAAGAAGGAATAAGGGTAACCCTACAAGGGATTCAAAATCCTATCTCAATGAGATAAATATTAGCCTTCCAAGTGAAGAAGTATTGCAGAAAGGGATGTCGCTTGTATGCAATAAAAGTACTAAAATCTGTTGAGAATGACAAACCTAGCCTAGAGGACCATACCATATTGAGAGAATATAAAGATGTATTCCCAGAAGAGGTGTCAGGTCTACCTCCAAGAAGGGATATTGATTTTTCAATAGAAATTGTACTAGGAGCAGTGCCAATGTCTAGAACTCCCTATAGAATGAGTACACCAAAGCTAGTTGATCTCAAATTATAGCTGAAGGAGATGTGGGACAAAGGCTACATTCGGCCTAGTGAGTCCCCATGAGGAGAACCATCCTTGTTTGTGAGAAAGAAATATGGCACACTCAGAATGTGCATAGATTATAGACAACTCAATAAGATGACCATCAAGAATATGTATCCCTTGCCAAGGATTGATGAATTGTTTGACCAATTAAGGGGTGCTACAATCTTCTCCAAGATTGAATTGAGGTATGGATACCATTAGGTCAGAATTAAATATGAAGACATCCACAAGACAACCTTTAGGACAAGATATGGTCACTATAAATTTGTGGCAGTGCCATTTGGGCTTACTAATGCACCAACCAATTTCATGTGCTTAATGAATAACGTATTTAGAAATTTCTTGGATAGGTTTGCTGGTTTTGATTGATGATATTCTAATATATTCCAAGAATAGGGAAGAGCATGAAGAACATCTCAAGCTAGTACTCCAAGTGCTAAGAGAACATCAGCTCTATGTTAAGCTTAGTAAGAGTGATTTTTTCTAGAAACAATTCCATTACCTAGGCCATGTTATTTGTGAGGAAGGAGTGGTAGTTGATCCTAAAAATATTTAAGCCATCATGGATTGGCCTACCCCAAAGGATGTATTTGATATCAGATCCATTAGGGGCCTGGCAGGATACTATAGGAGATTCATAAGAGGATTCTCCAAGATTGGTTTCCCAATCACCTCCCTTCAGAAAAAGGGGGTTAAATTCATTAGGACATCATAACATGAAGAAATATTTCAAGAGATGACATACCTTCTAACCAATGCGCCTATGCCAAATATTGCAGACCCAAACAAGGACTTCCTTTTTTGTACATATTCCTGCAAGGAAGGGCTAGGAGGAGTCCTTATGCAAGAAGGACATGTCATTTGCTATGAATCTAGAAAATTTAATGATCATGAAGTCAATTATGTGACCCATGATATGGAATTGGTTTCCATAGTGCTTGCTTTAAAAATGTGGAGGAATTACCTTTTAGGTAGAATATTTTTTCTTATGACAGATCATAATGGGTTGAGGTATTTGTTTGACCAACCAAAACTTAATGTGAGACAAGCTAGGTGCATGGCTCTCCTTAGTGAGTTTGATTTTGAAATCAAACATATCAAAGTAAAGGAGAATAGGGTGKMTAATTCCCTTAGTAGAAGTATGAAAGTAGTTCACTTGGCAGTTGTAAGTGCTAGTGAATCAAACATCAAAGAGAGGGTCAAAATTGCACACCAAACAGATGCATTTTTCATGACCATGACCTCATACCTAAAGCAAGATCCCTCAGGGATGAATTATGAAGGTTATCAGATGCTTAATGATGACCTACTAACTTACAAGGGAAGACTATATGTCCCATATTGTGACGACTTGAAGAGGTTCACAATGGATGAACTACAGAAAAGACCATATACTGGTCACTCTGGTTATTAGAAAATGATCAAAACCACTAGGAAACTGTTCTATTAGCCCATAATGAAAAAGGACAAAGTTGATTACTTAGCTAAGTGTCTATAATGTCATCAAGTCAAGGAAGAGAATTGGCACCTAGTAAGACTGTTGCAGCCCCTACCGATTCCCAAATGGAAATGGGAAATCATCTCCATGGATTTCATCACAAGATTACCAATATCAACCAAATAGAACGATGCCATCATGGTAGTTGTGGAAAAATTGAGTAAAGTTGCTCATTTCATACCTGTCAAGTCAACTTGCAAGGAAATAATTTTTTCCAACATTTTCATGAAAGAAATATTCAGATTGCATGGCATGCATAAGGAAATTATATCTAAAAAAGATACAAAGTTTACTTCAAACTTTTGGAAATATTTGTTTGCTGGTTTTGAAACAAAATTTCTCTTTAGTACAACCTATCACCCTCAAAATAGTGGGAAAATAGATAGGGTAAACCAAATATTAAATGATATGCTAAGGATGCATGTAATGCATCAACCCAAGAAGTGGGAGGACTACCTACCACTGGTAGAATTTTCTTACAACAATGGATATCAAGAGTCATTAAAGATTATACCTTTTGAATCCCTCTATGGAAGGAAATGCAACATTCCAATCAACTAGAACAATCCAGTAGACATAGTTACAATAGGGCTAGATATGCTAAAGGAAATGGAACAACAAGTGATTCAGATCAGGAAAAATCTAAAAATATCCCAGGATAGACAAAATAGCTATGCAGACATGAAAAGGACTCCTAAAGAGTTCAAAGAAGGGGATCATGTGTATCTTTGAGTTAGACCCAGGAGAAGCTCTTCGAGGATGGGATCTTTTGCCAAGCTAGCACCTCAATATTGTGGACCCTTTGAAGTTTTGGATAGAGTGGGACCAGTAGCCTATCGGCTAGCACTTCCTCCCACATAATGTTTTCCATGTTTCTTTATTAAAGAAGTATGTACATGATTCTAATCATATTATTGACTGGTCTATGATTCAGGTGGAACTCAAGGGAGAGTTCCTACCAGAACCTCAATGCATAATAGATAGGAAGGAAACCCCACTCAGGAACAAAACCATTGCACGGGTCAAGGTGCAAAGGAATACCCCTATTTCCCCAATGCTAAAAGAGGTTGATGAGTGACCAAGGAAGTACTTGTGCAGAACTCCTTGCTTGTAGTAGAGAAAACCAGTTGCCAAGTTCTTGTGGGAGGAGGAGAGTAAAATCCATCCTTGACTTTTGTGGAGCAAGGAGAAATAATCTCTCTCAGAGCACCATGGTTTAGCTTGGGGGTGGCCAGTGGTAAATCCGTCAGGAGTGATTGTGATTATGGTTGGGAGGAAACGAACACCCATTTCAACATTTGCTTCACATTTTCCAATTCTGACAAGTATTTTCATACTCTATGTAATATATTGAATGTGATGTTTGAGTGTCTGTGTTTATGGTTAAGTCTTGCAGTATTTGAACAAGTTATTACATAGTATATTTTCTTCTGTAAAGAGTTATATTTCATGGCTTTCAATTTATCTCAGTTTTTTTCTAGATAGTTATGAGATGTGAATCTGTAGGAGAGTTGGGATAGGATTAACTAAAATGCCTAAGTCCTATTGACCCTTTGAATTTGCCTTAGCAGGAATTTCAAAGTTCATCTCTATGTGAGAAGGGCATTTCCCTTCAGACTAACCATGCATCTGACCAAGGGATCAGGCCCATGTCCTTAACCCCTTTGCCGCAAAATGGGATTTGTGCTTAGCCCCCAAGAATTCCCAAAGTATCCATATGACCAGGGCCTAGGAACCCTATGCTAGTTCGAAAGGAGCTTGCTCTTTCAGCTTCAAGACTTGTGACTCTTCAACCCTCGAAAATATCCGAAGGGCGAAGTCGTGAATCGACGAGGACCATCAATATAGGGATGCAGTCGGGATATCTCTTAGCCGTTAGATCAGATGAAGGAAGGGAAGCATAAGCACTTCGATGAAGCTCTACTTCGAGAGAAAAGGTGTAGTCTAGCACCGAAACTCTTGAATTTCAGAGTCGCGAAGTAAATCTAGACTGTTGAAAAGGGAAGGACACATGCCCACCGATCAACGATTATCCTAGAGTCTGAGCATTCGATGATTTACAGATGTGCCAGTTACCCTCGAAGCTCTACAAGACGGAGTAAATCTTGGCCGTAGACGCTAGGTACATGTGGCTCCATATTCGACGTGGTCCGGAGGGAAAGATGGGACACACACCACGAACTCCCAAATTTCAAATTGTTGAAGTAATGTGGACTGCCGATCCTTGGATCCTTCGGAATCCACCTCAACCATTGATCTAAGGGACCCACCTCCAACTACCCAACTAACTAGGAACACCTCATGGAGCGACACGTGGGTTGTACTTTTCCTCCGTTAAGTGCTGACCGTTGAAATAGGACCATTGGATGAGTGGGTATGTGGCAAGTGATCTCATAGTCTAGAGAATTTGTACTCCAGAGGAACCCAACCAAGAGTTTACAAAGTATGAAACTGTTGAAGTCGTGAGCACTAAAGTAAATATTGACTGTTGGTAAGAGGAGGACACTTGGTGCCAGATTAGAGACTCTAAAGACCTAGCTCTTCGGGGAATTCATGATGTTAGGTGTTGGCAAGATCCTAAGCCTAAATCTGCAAAGTAATGAGAACCGTATATCTATGGATCTACGTGGAATCTTACGGACCGTTAGATTGAAGGACTGAGTAGTTATCAGTGTATGATGACATGTCTTGATCACATCATTTGATGTGACATGGACCCTCATTATGTGTGCCATGTGTCACCTAGTTTTGGATGATTCACATACCCATTATGACTGTTAGAGCATGACATGTGTCACCCCCTATCGAGGATAGGTGTCACCCCTTGACCCTTGCTGCATGCCAAATTTTGGTTGATATCCACCTGGCCAACATGGTTGGTGACGTGTCCGAAACTCCGAGAGTTTGGATGATTTCGGGAGTTCGGAAGATTGAACACAATATAGCTAAGGAGGATACAATGAGGATAGCTGAAGGTTGAACTCCAAAAGTCCAATGACAATCATCGATCGCCGAAATGTCGAACGCATGGAATGAAGAACGTCAAAAGGCTAAGCCACGTGGTGATATTTTTGGACTTCGAGGGTTAGGAAAAATGATTGTTTCGTGCCAAATACCAAAGCCCCATTGATTGGTATGGAGTGGATAGAAAATCATCATATTTTTTTCGGTTGTTATAACAAGATTTTCACATGTCTGGATGAAGAAGGGAATTCAAGAACAATGTAAGGTATTCCAAGGCCTATATCTGTCTGAGAGATTTCAACATTGCAGCTGAAAATAATTTTTAGGAAAGGGTGCCAGATATATGCATCCCATATGGAAGAGAAAATGAAGGATAAGGAGCCAAGTCTCAAAGATTATCCAGTCTTGAAAGAGTATAAAGATGTGTTTGAGGAGTTACGAGGATTTTCACCA
>SNQJ01S0038794.1:53098-63234 GCA_010110895.2 Picea sitchensis | reverse complement strand
TTGTATGGACAAGATTAAATATTGTTGGAATATTCTTAGTCATCCCAATAAATCAATGGTTGTGATTTCAACCACTAACTTCCTCACTATTATAAAGACATCCGTTTACATGTTTATTTTTTTACTTTTACTTAATCATATTTGAAATTTACTATGATAGCTAGTTGATTGCCACCTTTGACTGATTAACATTTCATTTTCTAGATAGCCTGAGCCACACCAACCCTTAACATGGTTGGATTTTTTGTCCCCGCAGGTTTCGAACCGATGACTTTAACATCACGAAGTGGCTTAACAACACACTCCGTCACCGACTGTCCTACACCTCGGGGACAATACATTATTAATTATTAAAATAACCTCTAATACATTATTAATTTAATATCAATTAAATATAATAATAATTTAAAATAAATTCAAAATAAATTTTATTTAATAAATAATTCAAATTAAAATTAATTATAAAAGTTAATTTATCCATTAATTTAAACTTTAGTTAAAAAAAAATTGAAAATTGTTTTTCATTTTACAAATAATCTAAATCTAAATCAAATATTTCATTCATACTTTATAAATCAAATATTTCATTGATACTTTATAAACCAAATATTATATTCATACTTTATATTTCATTTTATTCCTTCAACCATTTTTCATATTTATTTTCACCTTTAACAATAACTTAATAATGAGCATGTGACAGCCTCGACCTAGAACAAATAATAGAGTAAAGACTTTCCAATGATGATTTTAATAAGAGTTCTAAATGGAAAAGGTAAGTATTCATTATCCGCAATAATATATAATAGGAAACACAATGTGATTCAAGGAACTTCATATAGAAGTTCGGGATCGTTTCCTGGGGTTGCTATTCAATGCTCACAAGGATAACGTTGCAGTAATTAACAGCTAGAAATTTACTCCGAATATCATTATTAAATATTTTTACCAAAATTAATATTTATAAATTTTATATTAAAAATTTAAATCTAATGTATAAAAGTATAAACCAACCTTATAAACCTTTTAAGAAAATTCAAAATTTTATTTAAAAATAAAATTGAAGAACAAAATAAGAACCCGACAAAAATGAGAAATATAAGCTAACTCGAACACGTTGAAATGGACCACCAAAAAAAGGACTCAAAACCTTCCTTTAACATTCAATAATTGCTCAACTTTAACATGCACTTCTACCTGACCACACAGAAGTGAATTTACTCCCAACCAGTTGTGGGAGGTTAATAGAAAAGATGAGTCTAAACATTAACTTTCTTTTAGACGTGTTTAGCAATATTTTTGTAAAATTTTTATAAAATTTGAACTATAAAAAAGAAAATAAAAAAATAATTTAGGCTAAATATTTATAAAAATAAATATAAACTAAAAATAGCATGAAAAAAAAACCAATAAACTGAACCATATATAGTCCTAAAATTTTCTGTGAGCTGAACTGGACACTCCTCATATCAGCGAGTGCAATCATTTTAGTAAAGTTAGTGGATCATTAGCTCAATGTTTTCTAAGTGAAATCATTCGATGATTAGCTCAAACGAGCAACAGTCATCATATGCCATTGAGGTTTTTAGATTATGATGGTTTTGTCATCTTTTCGAAGTGAAAACCTAGATCTCAGCCGTGTGCGTCTATATTGCTGAAGGAGTTCGAGCGGGACTAGTGCCGGTCACACCAAACCTCAGACTGCATATTATCACCCTAAGTATTTGGGGTTTATCATCATCCCAGTTTTGTTTATGTATGGGGATTTGGACCAATAGAGATCTGCGTCTCTAATTATTCCGGCCTATCTATACTTGTTTTTGCATCTTGGCAAGCAGAGTCCCAGAATGAAATGAAATTGTGAGCAGCGGATTCAAGCAATCACAGGGGACACTTTTGGCCAAAGTCTTCACTATGGTAAGGGGACGACATTGTACAGCTGAAATCACAATCCAAATTAGACAATCCAGTGTCTAATTTAATATTACACGTCAAATCACGCACAGTGTATGGTCCCTGCAAAATTTATGGTGCATTGAATGAAGGTATACAGTCTGAATAGTATGCCGAGAACCAATTAATGCCAGTGATCCAAAACAATTGTGTCTTACCTGCAGGAATGTTACCTGCAGGAATGAAGGGAGAAATAAATTTAAAGAAGGATCCGGCTCTGTGGTGAAGTCTGTCCTTTTTCATAATCAGATATAAACTCTGAGGAGAGTGTGTAGCTTGCTTATGGTCAAACCACAGAGCCGGAATCGAAAAAATCCACACAAACGTTATTCACAGAAGGGAGGAATGGCAATACTTTTCTCTGCAAGAGAGAAGGATCATAAATCATCATCTAAGAAATATTTTTACCTCTGTATCATCCGTTTATTGGGGATGAGGTGATTCTTGATGTGCTTTTGGATGCCTCAAGATCACAGACCTTCTTCAACAGCTATCACAGTGCTTCGAATTCCTTCATGAAGAATTACACAGGGAAACGCAGAGCTATCTATCTGGAAATAATAAGTATTGTTTCGCTCAATTCTTCAGTTTTCTAGTTGGTGGAGTCCCTAGTCGACCCTAGATTAGTTCGAGTTGTCTAAAACCATTCTTCTGGTTTGATAACTAAATGTCACTGCCAGAAAGATTTAAATGTATGCAGAGGTAGCCGACCAGGGGTTCCAAATCTAATTCTGAGAGATATACGCTAAGAACCAGCAATTAAATTCACTCGTTTGCTTTCATATTTCATCTTGTTATTTTTTTAACGACTAAATAGTTCTGTGTTCATAGCAAGGTCCTTTAAAAATGTTAGCCGACGTGAGGGTTTGAAACCTCCACTTTTTTTCTTTAGTTATACATTGTATCTTGTGGTTTGGGTTTGTGGTTTATTATCACTCATTTGGACTCCACCCAAGACTAATCCACAAGCAAATATGCAGAGACAATATAGCTACTAAATTTACTTTATTAATTCTCCTGAATGCGGAATGGATTGGATGCCATGTTGGTATTCAACATCGGCATAATAATAAAATTGCAAAAATACAAAAAGAGTGACAAGAAGACAAATAACTAACTCAAATAACACACAAGAAACATCCACGGGCAAGGCATAGGTTTTTCTTATTATTCAAGATTTACAATTAGGCATACATCACACATTTACATTTCTGGGGCTTCAAAGATATATCTAAATCTTAGAACCCTTACATAGTTATGAGAAATATCATTAGTTATACAAACTTCCACCCATTTAGTAAACTAACAATTAAACAAGTAATTTTAGTTTTATAGTTTTTTTTGATTAATTGTTTTCATATTTTAACAATCTCCACCTTGACAACAATTTACTTGATACCTTTCCTAAGTTTATTGATCACCTCATTTCCAAACCAAAATACACCAAACACCACCATAGATTCTCTAATAACATTGGTTTTGTAAACATGTTTGCACAATTTTCTTGAGTGCGGAGCTTTTTAAGATCTACTCCATCTCCATCAATAACTTGTCTTACAAAATGATGTTTAATATCAATATGTCTCATCTAACTATGGTAAACTAGATTTGTAACCAAATGAATAGCACTTTGACTGTCGCAGAATACAATTAAGTTGTTTTTCATTCTTCCAATCTCACCCAGAAGACCATTCAACCAAATTGGTTCTTTATAAGCATGTCAGGAAGCAATATATTATGCATCTATAGTGGATAAAGCGATTGTTTCTTGAACTTTGACATCCAACTAATAGATCCTCCTACAAGACTAAATACATAACCTGGAGTAGACCTTCTATTGTCTAAATCACCTGCAAAATATGAATCAACATAACCGCATATGAAACCACTACTACCATTAAAGGTGATGCAATAATCACTTGTGCCTCTTAGATACGGAAGAACCCATTTCACTACATTCCAATGTTTTTTTCCAAGATTTTCCATCTACCTGTTGACAACACCCACAACATGTGAAATATCGAGTATTGTACAGACCATCACATACATAAAACTTCTTACTGCAATAGCATAAGGTACATGGGATATATAATCATTTTCTTCCTCACTACTAGGACATAAACCTAAAGAGCCCTTAAAATGGGAAGCAAAAGGGATATTTACAGGTTTCACATTATCCATCTCAAACCTTAGAAGTATCTTCTCCACATGCTTCTTTTGTGGAATCCAAATCTTATCATTTTTTCCCTCTCTCTGTATTTCGATGCCCAAGATTTGTTTTTCTACTCCTGGATCATTCATATCAAAATTCATAGCTATCTAAGCCTTTAATGTGTTGATTTCAACCATACTTTTTCTTGCAATAAGCATATCATTAACATATAATAACAATATAATAATTAGTCCATTCTTAAAGGTTTTGAACTAAATGAAATGGTCATACTCACTTCTTTTAAATCTTTGACTCACCATGAAGGAATCAAACCTTTTGTACCATTTCTTAGGTGACTACTTCACGTCATACAAATACATCTTAAGCTTGAAAACTAATATCCTTTTGCAATTTTATTGCTATGTTCAGGCTCTTGAATACCAAAAAGTGGCTCACTTCTTGCTCCTTCCTCTATGCACAAAAAAAAAAAAAAAAAAATTGTTTCTCTCCGCTGTGTGCAAGAAAAAATGAGCACCATGAGCATGCTAGAGGACATAATTTTGGCTTCATATTCTTCGACCAACGAATTCAAAATACAGATGGACCTTCTTAACCTTTTCTATGATACCACTTGTTAATAAGCAGGATCCTGAGCATAGCAGTAAAATTGTAAAATGAATGGCAATAAGACAAATAACTAACTCAAATAACACACAAGATTTATGTGGTAAAACCTTGACAATTTGTCAAGGAAACATCTATGGGGAAAGCATCTCTTATTATTCAAGGCTTGCAATCGAAATTACAACACACAATTATATTTCTCACGCTGCAAAGATATATTTGGAAGTTGGAACCATTACATAGTTATGAAAACTACCGCCCATTATATAAAATTCCACCAGTTTTGTAAACCAAGATTTACACAAGTAAATTTAGTTTCACATTTTCTTTTAATTAATTGTTTTCATATTTTAACAATCTCCACCTTGAAAAAAATTTACCTGATAACTTTCCCAAGCCCATTCATCACCTCCTTTACAAAATCAAAGAAGTTGAATACCACTGTAGCTTGTATACTAACACTAGTTTTGTAAACATGTCTACACAATTTTCTTGAGTGTGAACCTTCTTAAGATTTACTCCACCTCCATCAATAAATTGTCTTACAAAATGGTACTTAGTATCAATATATTTCGTATTACTATGGTAAAATGTATTCATATCGAAATGAATAGCACTTTGATTGCTACAGAATAAAATTACACTATTTTACACTATTCCAAACTCACCCAGAAGACCATTCAACCAAACTACCTCTTTGCAAGCATGTGATGCAACAATATATTCCACCTCTATAGTCGATAAAGTTATTGTTTCTTGAATACTTGACATCCAATAGGTATATCCTCTTGCAAAAGTAAAGATCTAACCTGAAGTATACCTTCTCTTTTCCAAATTACTTGCAAATTCCGAATCAACATAACCACATACATAACTACTACTACCATTAAAAGTAATGAAATAATAACTTATGCCTCTTAGATACAATTTCACTACATTTTCTAATGTTTTTTTTTTATCTGGATTGGTCATGTACCTACTAACAACAATTATTGTATGTGAAATATCTGATCTAGTATGTACCATTGCATACATCAAACTACATACTACATTAGCATAAGGTAAATGCGACATATAATCCTTTTCTTCCTCACTACTAGGACATAAACCCAAACAATTATTAAAATGGAAAACAAAAGAGATATTTACATATTTCACATTATTCATCCCAAATCTTACAAATATCCTCACCACATACTTCTGTTGTAAAATCCAAAGCTTACCATTTTTTCTGTCTCTGTGTATTTGAATGCCCAAGATTTGTTTTGTTGTTCATAGATCCTTCATATCAAAAGCCATGGCCATCTCAGTTGTAATGCCCCTCATTTTGAAAATTTAAATATTTAATTTATTGCTAGTTTATGTTAAAATTGATATGGTGAAATATATTAGAAAATATTTATATAGAACTATGTCATCATAAACATTGATGAAGAATATTTTTGTAACTTTTATTTTTTATTTATTTAATTAACCAAAGACAAACTATTTATGGAATCCAATTACAAAGAGTAAATCATTATTCCATGCATGGGTGAAAAGAATAACACGACCAGAATGAATTATTTCCCATGGAAAATGCAGAACCTGAAAAGTGTGAGATGTGAGGGAACAAGCTAGTACAAAAGTAGGCGAGAATATTCCCTAGGGTTAGGGATGAGGCCAACATGAAAATACCTGAGAAAAGATATTAAAACAAGTATGTTATGAGGTAGGATGCTTGATCTGCCCAAGAAGGCGATCTAGAGGAGAAGGTGACCACGAAAACCATAGCCTGACTTCTGACCAAACTCTCCTCAGGGGCGCAAATCTGAATAGGGGTGCACCATTGGTTTGGGTGTCCAAGTAATGGGGATCCAAATCGGGATGATCCAAGAGTCACCAAGAGGATTTTGCGATCTCAGAATGATCTTCGGGAATTAGTGGGAGAAGAACAGTGCAAGCATGGAAGAGGGCACACTCACTTCATCCCAACAAAGAAGTAACCAACAAGGGCGCAAACCCCAGTTGGTGTGCCCTCCCTTCTGCCTCAGAAAACTCGAAGGAAACGATTTTCTCCCTAAGAGAGTGGCTAGATAATGGGATAAGATTTCTATCAGAAGTGGAAGCATGGAAAACAGAGTCACCAAGAGGCATCCATGAAGGAAGGTGCACTGGTTACTCTTTAAAAAACCTAAAAATGAAATTTCCATGAATGTAAAATGCAAACTCAGAAAATAAAACAACTAAGACATATAGCTTCAGAAGAAAGGTAATAATGCTTTATTTTAGTTCTGGTTCATCTTATATACTGAGGGAACCATTTATTTTACATATATTTAATTCATCATCAAAAGGTGAAGAAGTGTTGCACCTAGGTGATTGACTTGTGCACCTCAGGTGGGCGTTCCCCTAGGTGGCCTCCTTGGCCCAATTCCTCCCTGTTTAGATCTGGAAGCATCCCGGATTCCATGAGAATATGCGGAAGCTTGTTGTGCAATACCTCAGTTGTGATCCACTTTGCCTAAGCTGGATTTTGGCCATAGAGCGACTCTGAGTGTCTAGTATAGTGTCTTTGGCCAATGGGAGTTGGAAATCAGGAATGTTGTACATTGGATGAGTGATGGTGACTAGTTCTTCTAAGAGGGAAGTCTCAAACAACTTTAAGTGATTTACATTAATGACATTGTGGATTCCCAGTTGCATTTGCAAATCCAACCTATATGCATTTTCTCCAATCTTGTCGAGTATTGTATACGAACCATATCTGATTGGCAGAAGCTTGTGATGGTGGCCTTTGAAGCACTTCTTATCCAAGTGTAACGAAACTTGATCCACTGGTTGAAAGGACATGAAGGTTATTTGTTTTTCATTGTGTTGTTTGGCATGATCTTGGGCTGCTTTGAGTGTTGTTGTTACTGCATTGTGGCATTGTGCAATTTGTTGGAGAAATAGTTGAGTTGAAAGTTGTTCATGTTGTTGATGGAAGGTACCTTGAGGAGCCCAAATGAGTGGGAGCTCGGTTGGAGATGTTTTTTGGAAGCCCAAGAAGACTTCACAAGGTGAAAAGCCTATAGAAGAATGTGTTTCCTTGTTGTAGCTATGTTGTAGAATGTGCAAGTAATTGTCCCATTGTTTGTTGCGCCCAAAGTGAGTTTGGAGAGAATGAACTAAGACTCTGTTGACAAAATTTGATTGGCCATCCATTTGAGGATGGAATGCACTATAAAACTTGAGGTGGCACCCTAATAGTGCACATATGGTCTTCCAAAATGTGTTGAGGAAGAGAGAATATTTGTGTGAGATGATAGTGCTTGTGAGGCCAAAATGGGGCCAGACATGTTGAAAGTAGAGTTCTTTTGTTTGCACTATTGTAGTAGTCTTTGCGCATGGGATAAAAAGTGCCATTTTGCAGAAGCAACATACCACTACCCATATTGCATCATGTTTCTTTTGGGTTGTTGGAAGTCCACTAAGGAAGTCCATTGAGATTGACTCTCAAGGACGAGAAGGAAGCGTAAGTGGCTGATATAACCCATGCTTCTAGTTGGATGGCTTGGATTGTGATAATAATGCACAAGATCTGATAAATTTTTCAACTTGAGGCTGCATGGAAGGCCAATGAAAATGGTGTTGCAGATGTTAGATGGTCTGTGTGGTCCTGAAGTGGCCCCCATAAGATGAAGCATGCATAATCTTCCCAGGAAGGCAATCCAAAGGAGAAGGTGACCACGCAATCCATATATCGGCTTCTGACCAAAAAATCTCCTTAGGGGTGCAAATCTGAATAGGAGCGCACCATTAGTTTGGATGACCAAGCAAATGGGGGTCCAAACCAAGGTGACCTAATAGTGGCCAAGAGGTTTTTGGCAATCTTAGAGTGACCTCTGGGGATTAGTGGGAGAAACCCAGTGCAACCATGAAATAGGGCGCACTCACTTCATTCCCACTAAGATGAAACCATCAAGGGCGCATGATCAAGGGATCAAATTTTGCTCAAAATTCAAAGTGCTTGGAATGCGAAAAAAACAGTGCCATTGCGTCCGTCTCGTCTTCCTGATTCCGACGATATATTTACTTTGTAAAATGGACTCCGTATGAAGAATATATCACGATCTGTTCGTCAAGCCAAACAAGCAAAACAATTTGGTGCTGACTATACCAGTCCGTACACTCTGTACAGTCCATACGGTCTGACGTGGTAGGGCCGTACAGACCATACGATGATGTGTCAAGGGTGACGTGGCAGATGTTGGTTGGTTGACAGATGGCAAGTCAGGAGCTGACATGTTTCCTTTGGGTGGCCAATGGTATGAGGACACGTGGCCCAATCCGTGGGCGCCACGTGTCACTCGTTGGTTGTCTAAGTGGTGGTATGTAAAATTTATGGGAGTCCGTGGGGTTCGACCCCCGGACCTCCCCCTCTGTATAAAGTCTTCACAAACCTCTGCTAATCGACATGCCACCGATTGTTTCTTGGTATATATGTGAGTTTTTATATATATATGTTTACACTATTGTATATTGGATGGGGGGTCGGGCCGGGGCTTAGCCCCAACCCGCGGTCCTTTGTACTACACATATGACCATGCCATATATATATTGTTTAACACCCGACCGTTGGCGTAGGAATTGTACTATAAGCCACGGTTATATTCCATTTCATGTGACCAACCGGGAACACGGGAGTTACACGGTTCTATAATGGATTAACCACCTTTTACCATGCACGAGGCCACATGCGCCATATGCCTAGGTGCCTAGGCGGCTAGGGGCTGGCGTGCCCTTAACCATTCTACGGTTTTCACCGTTGGCGCGGTTGCGCCCGATGCTGGGTTTTTACGCTTTAAAATGCGTGTGAGCCAGGTTCATTCAAGGGGGGGTGCGTTTTGTAGATTCAGAGACAGTAAGCTTGAAGAGGGAGACTTCCAGGAGGCATAACTTCTTCATTTTTCGACCGATTGAGGTGCCAAAAGAGCCCAGACAGGGGTTTTGGGACGCTCTGAAGCCATTGGAGCAGTCGGTTTATCAGTTTGAGCATTGTAAGACATGTTTTTGAGAACTTTTGAGAAATTAATAATAATGATCCATTGGAAGCTGGACCAGGAGATGTAGCCCAAGAGAGGGGTGAACTCCTTTATCAATTGCTGTGATTATGTGTTTATGTTCATTAATTATGATGTTGTCTATGTGTAATTTTCATAAATAATCCTTTAATTTATGTGTTGCAAACTGATCCTTTTGCTTTAAACACATAACATTCACTTGCAATAAATTTCAAGTTTTTCAAGTCTTCATCATTTTTAGATCAAGTTGGTATCAGAGCACTGGTTTTGAAGACTTGATTGTTTGCAAGTTTTGTTTTTGATGCTCACAAGGTTGAAACTCACAAGAGGAGAAGGTCAACTTGTGGAGCCAAGTTCTTATC
>SNQJ01S0038794.1:30409-53088 GCA_010110895.2 Picea sitchensis | reverse complement strand
ACGGGGGGTCGGGCCGAGGCTTAGCCCCAGCCCGCGGTCCTTTGTACTACACATACGAACATGCCATATATATATATTGTTTAACACTCGACCGTTGGCGCGGGAATTGTATTATAAGCCACGGTTATATGCCATTTCATGTGACCAACCGGGAACACGGGAGTTACACGGTTCTATAACGGATTAACCACCTTTTACCACACACGAGGTCACATGCGCCATATGCCCAGGTGCCTAGGCGGTTAGGGGTTGGCGCACCCTTAACCATTCTACGGTTTGCACCATTGGCGCGGTTGCGCCCGGTGATGGGTTTTTACGCTTTAAAATGCTTGTGAGCCAGGTTCATTCAAGGGGGGTTCGTTTTGTAGATTCAGAGAGAACAAGCTTGAAGAGGGAGACTTCCAGGAGGCATAATTTCTTCATTTTTCGACCGATTGAGGTGTCGAAAGAGCCCAGACAGGGGTTTTGGGACGCTCTGAAGCCATTGGAGCAGTCGGTTTGTTAGTTTGAGGATTGTAAGACATGTTTTTGAGCACTTTTGAGCAATTAATAATAATGATCCATTGGAAGCTGGACCAGGAGATGTAGCCTAAGAGAGGGGTGAACTCCTTTATCAATTGTTGTGCTTATGTGTTTATGTTCATTAATTATGCTGTTGTCTATGTGTAATTTGCATAAATAATCCTTTAATTTATGTGTTGCAAACTGATCCTTTTTCTTTAAACACATAACATTCACTTGCAATAAATTTCAAGTTTTTCAAGTCTTCATCATTTTTAGATCAGCGCAAACCCCAGTTGGTGCGCCCTCCCTTCTGCCTTAGAAAAATCGAAGGAAATTATTTTCTCCCTGAGAGAGTGGCTAGCTAATGAGATAAGGTTGCTCTCAGAGGTGGAAGCATGGAAAACAGAGTCACCAGGAGGAAGGCGCACTGGTTATTCTTCAGAAAACCCTAAAATCGAAATTGTCGTGAATGTAAAATGAAAACTCTGAAAAGAATATAACCAAGACACATAGCTTCAGAAGAAAAGGTAAGAATGAGTTATTATAGTCCCGATTCACCTTATATACCAAGGGAACCATTTATTTTACATATATTTAGTTCATCATCAAAAGGTGAAGAAGTGTTGCGCCTAGGTGATTGACTTGTACGCCCCACATGGGCGTTCCCCTAGGTGGCCTCCTTGGACCAATTCCTCCCTGTTTAGATATGGAAGCGTCCCGGTTTCCATGAGAAGATGCGAAAACCTATTGTGAAATACATCAATTGTGATCCACTTTGCCTGAGCTGGAGTTTGGCCTTAGTGGGCTATCGGATATGAAGTGTAAGTATGGTTTCTTGTAGAGCGAATTCGAGTGTCTAGTATAGTGTCTTTGGCCAATGGGAGTTGGAAATCAGGAATTTTTTCCACTGGATGAGTGATGGTGACTGGTTCTTCAAAGAGGGAAGGCTAAAAAAACTTTAAGTGATTTACATTAATGACATCGTGGATTCCCATTTGTGGTGGAAGATCCAACCTATATGCATTTTCTCCAATATTGTCGAGTATTGTATACAAACCATATTTGATTGGTAGAAGCTTGTGATGGTGGCCTTTGAAGCACTTCTTATCTAAGTGTAACTAGACTTGATCCCCTGGTTGAAAGGACATGAACGCTCTTTGTTTGTCATGGCGTTGCTTGGCATGATCTTGGGATGTTTTGAGTGTTGATGTGGCTGCACTATGGCGTTGTGCAATTTGTTGGAGAAATCATTGAGCTGGTAGTTGTTCCTGCTGTTGATGAAAGGTACCTTGAGGAGACCAAGTTAGTGGGAGCTCGGTTGGAGATGTTGGTTGGAAGACCAAGAAGACTTAAAAATGTGAAAATCATGTATAAGAATGTGTTTCCTTGTTGTAGATATGTTGGATAATGTGCAAGTAATTTTCCAATTGTTTGCTATGCCCAAAGTGAGTTCAGAGAGCATGCACCAAGACTCCGTTGACAACCTCTGTTTGGAAATCCGTTTGAGGATTGAATGCAGTAGAAAACATGAGGTGGCACCCCAATAGCTCCCATATGGTCTTCCAAAATGTACCGAGGAAGCGACAATCTTTGTCTGAGACGATACTGCTTGGGATGCCAAAATGGGGCCAGACATGGCAGAAGTAGAGTTCCCCTGTTTTCATTGCTGTAGTAGTCTTTGTGCATGGGATAAAAAGTTCCATTTTGCTGAAGCGCCATACCACTACCCAGATTGCATCCTGTTTCTTTTGGGTTGTTGGAAGTCTACTGAGGAATTCCATTGAGATTTACTCCCAAGGCCAAGAAGGAAGCGACAGTGGTTGATACAACCCATGCTTCAAGTTGAATGGCTTGGATTGTAAGCATAAGGCACAAGCTCTGATAATTTTTTCAACATGAGGCTTCATGGAAGGCCAATGAAAATGGCGTTGCAGATGTTGGGTGGTGTTTGTAGTCCAGAAGTGGCCCCTATAGGCTGAATCATGTGCCTCCCTAATGAGCAAGAGGCGGTCTTCTAAGTGTTGAATGCATAGCCAATTCAACTTATATAGCCACCCATCCCGAATAGTGTAGTCTAGGAAGGGGGTCTGATTGATCACTCTAGGGCTTTGCAAAGCTTCCCAAATCTCTCGAAAGTCGGTGTCAGTAGCATATTGATATTTCCATGTGTCATACATAGCACAACGTAGTTCTAGAATTGAATGAACTAGAGTGGGAGGTCTACTTAGAAAATCAACCATTTTATTATAAGTGTCTTTCTTATATCTGATGACTAAGTGAAATTGTTGAATGTATGAGGCCCATTTTAGGTGCCTTTTTTCCTGAATCTTCAATTGAGAGTTGATAAAAATCAAAGGGTTATGGTCGGTATGAAGGATGGTTTCTTTACCCAACAAATAATCCCTACATTGCTTGAGCACTTGCACAAGACTATAAAATTCCTTATCATAGGTACTATAATTTTTCTTTGCCTTGGACAGGGTTTCAGAGTGGTAAGCAATGGGATGTCCTCCCCATTTAAGTACGACACCAATAGCATATTTTGAGGCATCAAACTCAATCTCAAAGGGTCGGGAGAGGTTTGGCAGATGTAAAACAAGGGATGAGCAAAGGGCGTCTTTGAGCTGAGAAAAGTGAGTAGTTTCTTATTTGGTCCAGATGAATGTAGAAGAAGTATTTGAGAGTTGATGTAAAGGTTGCGAAAGATTTGAAAAAGAGGAAATGAACTTAGGATAGAAGTTGATGCCACACAAAAAGATTTCCAACTCCTTAGTTGAAGAAGGTAGAGGCCATTGTTTCAATGCTTGGATGCGGGCTGTATCTAGTTGACTACCCTCTGAGCTGGCCACAAATACGAGATATGGAGCTGAAGTTTGACCAAAATATGACTTCTTCTCTTTGACTTGCAACTTGTGTTCTTGGAGAATTTGGAGAACTTGTCGGACATGTTGCATGTGAGTGTCCCATGTCCAACTGAAGATGAGAATGTCATCTAATTAGATGACCACAAATCTACCCAAATGTGCTATGAAGATGTCATTGATGAGCCTCATGAAAGTGGCTATGGCATTGGTGAGACCGAAAGGCATGACTTTCCATTGAAAAAGACCAAACTTGGTCTTGAACGTTGTTTTCCAAACATCATCTGGGTTCATTCAAACTTGATGGTAGCCGACTGTCAAATCCAATTTAGTAAACCACTTAGCTCCTTAGAGGGTGTTGAGTAGTTCCTCAATCCGGGGAATGGGGTAACATTTTTTTATTGGGGGTTTGTTCCAAGCTCGATAATCAGTGACAAGGTGCATTTATGAGGTATCTCATTTAGGGATGACAAAGGATGCAAAAGAACAGGGAGAAGATGAAGGTTGTATGTGGCCAAAGTTGATGAGGTCGGTCAATTGTCTTTCCATTTCCTCTGTTTTTGTTGGGACCAGCCGATAAGTAGGGGTGTTAGGTAACGCAGATCTGGGGATGAGATGAATGGAATGGTCAATGTGGCATGAGCGGGGAAGTCCATCCAGAGGTTGAAATACCTCTACGAAATCGTGGAGGAGGGGAGTCATATTTTCAGGAATAGGGTGTGTGGTATTGTTTGGTGTTATTGGGCACACCAAACCGAGAGAGACACATTGGTTTAAGTGTACACATGGGATTTGTTCTTTGGTCAAAGGGGGTTTGGGTTTTGCTGCAGTTAAGATATATGTGTGGCCTTTTTTGGTAGTTTTATACTGGTGGGATTTGGCTAGATAGATAGCATTTATTTGGGTTTGGTATGGAATACCGAGCAGTAAATTCGCACAATCCAAGGGGGAGACATCACAGATGACAATATCTTTGAATTGGCCTATGGCGAAAGTGACTAGACAACGCTTGGAAAATAGGAGGCGAGGGCCATCCTTTTGGACCCATCCGAGTTGATAGGGTTGCGGATGTGGAGGAGTGACAAGATTAAGGAGGTTGACAAGGGCTTGAGACACCCAATTTTTCTGGCTTCCATTGTCCATAGTCAGTAAAGCTAAGGCATTTTTGATTTGGCAGTTATGGGTGAAGAGGGGTTGGGTGGATGTGTTCGAATATTCCTGGGTCATTAGAATCAATGAGGGATCTACTTCTATGGGATTTTCCAAAGGAACTTCTTCAATATATTCTACTTGGGAAGGGACCATGATATCAATGAGTAGAGTTTTGTTGGTTTTTAGATTTTGGAGGATTCGACAATATGATGAATTGTGTGAAGTAGTTTTGTGGAATGAGCACAAGGGTGTCCTTGTATTTGTGTTGGGTGTGGGGTTTTGAGACCGAGGATGTGGAAAGAGGGCTGACAGATGGGAGTTGGATGGTTTAGAGGTGGGGGGTGTTGGTTTGAGGGCGGGACTAAGCAATACGACCTCTAGGAGTGACTTTCTTTCTATAGACAAAGATCTCTAAAACGTTTTATCTAAAGATGGATTTTCAAACAACTCTACTTCTCGACAGAATTCAATTAATAAACCAACCACAAATTTTAATATGAGTACCTCTTCCGGATATGGAACATGAAGTAAGAGGCGCATCTTACAAATAAGTCTATGTAGCCTTGCACTCCTTGTGAAGGGAGTTGTCGAAGTTGGTGCCATTTGATCCATAAGGATTTCACATACCCAGGTGGGTAGAAGAGATTTATCAAAGATTCAGAAAGTCGAGACCAAGTTTTGATGGGTTGTGAAGTAAATGATTATGGAGAATCCCCAATCTCTATCACAAATGTGGTCTTCTCTTTCTCTGGATCCCACCAAGTTTGTGCCAATCCTTCTAATTGCAAGGTGGAAATATGGAGTTTTCTTTCCTCAGTAAGGCCTGGGAATGTATTGAAATAGGTGGATAGGCTACAGATCCAAGAATCCACCCTTTCACCATTGGTTTGCCTAGCAAATTTGGGTAGTTGGATTCGAGTGTCCAACCGGAAGGGATTTGGATTGTTTTGTTGTTGCATTATGAGTAGCTCATTGAGGACAAAGGAAAGATCTTGGACAGTATCTGATGTGCTATAATCTGAGTCGATTGCCAAAGGATATTTGTGTGGAGTCATTGTGATTCCAGCTGAAGAGAAAAGGCACCCCTAGGTTGCAATGTTGAACATAAGACTCAAAACCCTAAAGCAATGAAGCTTGAACTCATCTAGAGGGAGAGATCTGTATTGTTTTAGATCTATGGAAATCCTCTATGTGACAATGGAGATGTGGGTGCCCTTGGGGCTTGTTGAAACATTTTTTAAAGTTTTTATCTCTAAGACTAAAACTTTCCTTTTTCGGGTTTTGGATTTTCATAAAGCATAACCCTCGCTATAATTTCCAAAATCCCGGTACCGAAATCTCGACAAGATTTATTCTTTAAATAATCAACGGAAAAAAACCAAAAGTGTTTTAAAAGTCCCGAGAAGCATTCTGTAAATTTATTTTTAATCACGGTAATTTAAACCCTAAAGGAGTTGATCAACAATTTTTAAACCTTTTGGGATTCGGGTCTACTCAAAACCATATGTTTTCCATACATATTGAATCACTAAATCTCGATCCCCGATTTCCTGAAAGAATGGAAGTTAGTTTTTAATCCTGATTAATTAATTTGCTAATACGATAGTTAAGGCCTAAACCTAATCTTATCACGATTTTACAATTTCAGGAATCAAGGTTTAATGATGACATACCTCATGTATCCACGATCCCCGAAACCTCGAAACGTGAAGTCTCGAGCCGTAATCAATGTTTAAACTGAACTAACTCTGTTTTAAAAAAAATGATTAACAGTAATTAAACTTCTTAGGTATTTTCTTATTTTCAGTACCATTGAATGAAATCTTTCAAATTTTGAATCTGGGAATGCCGAAATACGACCACATTAATAATGGATAACTAATGATTTATGTGACACTAATGCGTATCTCAGAAATATTCACTGCATTTAAGGTATTAAGTTCTTGTTAGCTGCATCAGTACCTTTTCATTAAAAAAGTTAAAAGAGAATTAAAGGTCTATGTTTCAAAATTTATCCTGGTTCATGCTATCAGGTGTAAGACACATTCAGCTAAACTCATACATCTCTCTTCTGTGACAGGTTTTCATTCTGATACAAAAATCGTGGCACCAAAGAAAGAACCGAGGAAGAGTGAAGATACAGAGGAGATGCGTAACCTAGAAGGAGATATCATATCTGACACTACGCCACACACCATCGACTCAATTAAATCCTGGAGAGAAATCTATGAACTCCTGGATTACGAAATCAAATATTCTCCTGCTAATTTCGAGAATCACCTTCGGGATATAGAAGAATCAGAGCTTCATAAGATCGCAGCACGCCCTTGGCTCATGGCATACAATGACATGATCAATTGGGCCTTGGAGAAGGTTGATATCCTGACAAGAATCATTTTAAATGATCAAGTGGTCGTTGTCGGCTAATTCAGGCCATAGCATATACAAGTAATGTACAAACTCTCACCAAATCCTAAGTACATTTATAATGCCGAATATACAGCTGAGTTTCAAAGGAAAGAATGTACTAAGGAAGACCAAACATATCCTAATTTTAGTAAAGGATGGTGGAGATGTCCATCGAAATTTAGGGCCGATACCCATGGAATTTATGCCACATCATATTTGAATGAGTACATGGTCTATGTATCCATTATGCTATGTAGACTCTTTGGGAAAAAGAATCCCTGCCATTTCCCTATAGAATGGGTGCCCCTTTTAGAAGAAGCATCAGAAGGATACACTTTTAACTGGAGCAAGATTTTGTCTGATAACCTAGCCCAAGAGGTTTCAAATTATAGAGTTTCAAGATCTAAAGGTCAGCCAGTGGCCTTTAACATGTCAGCGTACATCATGGACACAATCTACTTTGTGACTCCATTTCCCCCAATGAATTGGAGTTGGAACATAACCTAGACCGAATCCATTCACGCGTATCACTCTGTGCTATGGGAAGAGAATGCTAAGAATGTGTTTTATGAAATTTGTCATTTCATAGTAATTCCATTGCATAAAATGTTTTATGGCTGTTAACCCCCTCGCATTTCTGAGACAATCTCAGAAAACCTCAAAGCAATAGCCGACTGGTTCATTGATGAAAACTTCTCTTACATTAGGGTTTATGGGTGCTCAATTACCCCTCATGCACTTCAAAAATTCCTCCCAGACAGACTGGTGTGTAGAGAGGTAGCGCACCAAATAGTAAAAGGTGGTATTGGAATAGAGCTAAAGGCAGCTCAAAAGAAGTCTTGGCCAATCTTCCCTGTACATATCGGGAAATTTTCATTGCAAAACCTAGGCCATTCTAAAGTGGAAGCCGAAGCACTAGAAGAAGTTAAACTAGTAAATATCGAACATAAAAAACATGACCCTTATCAACTAGTGAATAGACATTTGATGCACTGCAATATGAAATCTTATGAACACGAAAAGTCTTTTTATGATGATATATTCAAAGAGGTTAAAGCCTATGAGGAGGTATTGAATAGGGTACAGGCCTTATCACCCGACTTATAGACTGGTTTCATGTCCTTCCAAAGTCACAGGCAAAGTTGTTTGCCAAGGATTTTGCAGGGTGAATCCACAACCCCCCCTCCAGAGAAGGAAGGGCCTCGCCCAAGTTTTGAAACAGAGTTACAGGATACAACAACTGCAAAGGGAAATGTGAAGGAGATTTAAATTCCTTCACAAGAAACAAAAGTTCCTTAGACAGAGAAATCAGAGTCAAGAAAAGATAAGGAGTTGGAAACATCCCCAGAAATCCCTGAGGATTTTCCCAAAAAAGTAAAAGGAACGATATCAACGGAACTCGGAAGTCCCATTACTTATCTGACCCCTTTACACTCTACTTATGGAAACCCCCAAATGGGAGTTCTATATGTTAGTGATCTCGAACCTATTTCTAGAGACGAAATTCCTTCATCCAATTATTTTTTCAGTAAAAAGAGAAAGGCTATCTTGAAACAAGAAATGCATCTAAGATGAGACATGATGAAAAAAAATCACAAGATCATCGTAGATGGACAAAAACTTGAAGAGGGGGAATTCGCTACAGAAATAGCAGGCACAATGGGAGCCTTAGCATCGACAAATTTATACTCTGTGGGTAATTTGAGAACTATGTTGCGACAGAAAGATCAAATGATAGCTCAGCTACAAATTCAATTAAAGGAGACTGAAAGAAGTATCAGTCGTGAGATAAACAAGGGTCTAGAATGAGCCAGATTCAATGACATTCAAGAGATTCAAAAACTGAAAGCAAGCTTAGATGAAGCAAACCTGAAGATACAGGTCAGTCAAGCACAGGTCCTACAGCAAGAAGAAATGAATAGACAATTACAAAATAAGATTAAGTCCTTTCAAAATCAAGTGGTAGATCTTGAAATCTTCCAAGCCCGGGTGTTGGAAATACATACAAAGATAAAAAAAGAGCAACAGGGAGTGTTCTTTAAGCTGGAATTTATTCAAAATTACTTTCAGGAAGCAAGTAAATCCTTGAGTATTCTCCTGAAAGAGAGAGAAGTGAAAGTAGCTAGAACAACTTTTAAAAAAGTAGTGGCTCTTTCAACAAAAGAGGAGGTCAGAGAGACTCAAAAGCTATATGTTTCAGAGTATATTAAAGGTGATATAATACTCAAGGTATGGGAGGAAAACCTCGCAGAAAACAAGAGAATAACCAGAGAGGTTAATGATGACTGTCAAGGAATTTTCGACCTTTTAGAGAAAGCTTCATTGAACATTGGAAGAAACAACTGTACAGGGTTGTTAGGAGAAATTAACATTGGTAAGAATTAGTTAAGATTCAAGGAGGATCTAGAAGAAATTCAGGTGGAGATCCCACAAACAAAGGTAATCAATGTCACTCAAATTGACAAATGGATAGTGATGCAGAACTTAAAGTTACAAACTATTAAGTTCACAAGAAAGATAATCAAAGACCGTCTTCCTGAACTACAGAGAAATTTCTTCCTATTTGAGGTGAAAGATATTCCAGAAGCTCCCAGAGTTTTGGTGCAGTTTCTAGGAAAATGTATTCATTTTCTTAAAATAGAAGAAGGAAGTTCATCAACGAAGACATGAAATACTGTTTTGGATATTTTCATCATTGAAATAATAAAGAAGTTAAAATAGAAATGTAAATGGTTCAACATTTCTCATTCATGTATCCGTTAGTATTCAAAAGTTAGTTAACTACCAACAGAAAAAAAATAAATTTGGTGATCATGTATAAATATAATTTCACAAGATTGAGAATGGGCTTTTGGTTTTTGGGGAGCCAATTGTATTAGAAGTTTTCCAATTTACAGTGATATAGATAATGCAGAAGAGATTCTGAATTCTGTCAACTTGAAGCTATGTGTTCCTTTACTTTGTTTTCAATATATTTAAACATCTTTCTTTTCATGTCTTTCTAATGAATGATCAACTATAGTTTAACTAAAAATTCTATTATAGTTTGAATTTATTTGATTATCTAATCATTTACAGTTTTTCCTCTATGATTGCTATCAGTAGTTTCAAGATATGTAGGTCATTTGGATGGTTATATTTTATACTTCATTAGAAATCTCATTTTCTTTCCTTCTTCTGTTATGACATGAGATTCTTTCATGATTAAAGCCTCATATTTTTCTGCAGCGTTACTTTTGTTATTATTTTACTATTCTCAAATTATTTCAAGTACAGGAAAAAACCTCTACTGCTATTGTTTTATTATTTTGAGTTCCAAAATTCCTTTTCTATTTCATCCCTCAAAGCTAAAGAAACAAATATTTAAACATTTTATAATTCAATAAAATTTTACTCCCCATGACTATCCCAAATAATAGACAACCTAACATAGAACCCGGCCTTCAGGATCAAACTAGCATTGCTTTGAACTTATTTAATACTATCCTGCAAACAAAAACTACCCGGTTTGAATTAGAACACTCATGGGAAGTTATCGAGAGAGATATCAACATCCAAGAACAATGGGAAGCTAGACATAGACAGTTGAGAAACCAACTCTAATTTATCCTTCACAATTGAATCTTACCCCTTATTTCTCTTTGTCTTTTCGGATGCCTTGACGATATACTTTAGAGACTTAAAGTATAAACTTAGGAACAACAGGGATTATGAGATCTATGGATCTTCTTGCATAAAAATGGAAACCCTGGAATGGGCAAACTTTGGATTATTTCATGAAAACCCCAAAAACATTTGGCTCAATCTTCAAGATCAAAATATTTTCCATGGATATTTAGGCTCTGATACCAATTGATATGCCCAAGAAGGAAATCTACAGGAGAAGGTGACCATGCAATCCATAGCTTGGCTTCTGACCAAAAACTCTCCTCAGGGGTGCAAATCTGAATAAGGGTGCACCATTAGTTTGGGTGACCAAGCAAATCGGGGTCCAAACCGGGGTGACTCGAGAGTGGCCAAGAGGTTTTTGGCGATATCAGAGTGATTTCCATGGATTAGTGGGAGAATATCAATGCATCCATGAAAGAGGGAACACTCACTTCATTCCCACAAAGAAGAAACCAGCAAGGGCGCAAACCCCAGTTGGTGCGCCCTCCCTTCTACCTCAGAAAACTTGAAGGAAATGATTTTCTCCCTGAGAGAGTGGCTAGCTAATGAGAAAAGATTTCTCTCATAGGTGTAAGCATGGGAAACAAATTCACCAGGAGGCAACCATGAAGGAAGGTGCATCGATTATTCTTCAGAAAACCCTAAAAACGAAATTGCCATGAATGTAAAAGGAAAAATCAGAAAATAAAACAACCAAGGCACATAACTTCAGAAGAAAAGGTAAGAATTATATATCTTAGTTCTGATTCACCTTATATACCAAGGGAACTATTTATTTTACATATATTTAATTCATCATCAAAATATGAAGAAGTGTTGCGCCTAGGTGATTGACTTGTGTGCCCCACATGGGCGTTCACCTAGGTGGCCTCCTTGGCCCATTACGCCTCCCTGATGAGAAAGAGGTAGTATTCTGAGTGTCAAACACATATAAAATTCAACTTATATAGCCACCCATATCGAATAGTGTAGTGTAGGAAGGGGGTCCAATTGATCACTGTGGGACTTTGCAAATATTCCCAAATCTCTTGAAAGTCGAGGTCAATAGCATATTGATATTTCCATGTGTCATAAGTAGCACAACGCACTTCTAGAATGGAAATAATTGGAGTAATAGGTTGACTTAGAAAATCTACCATCTTATTATAATTGCCTTTCTTATATCTGATGACGAAGTGAAATTGTTGAATGTAGGAGGCCCATTTAAGGTGCCTTTGTTCCTGAATCTTCAATTGAGAGTTGATGAATATCAAACGGTGGTGGTCGGTATGAATAATGGTTTCTTTAACCAACAAATAATGCCTCCATTGTGTGAGAACTTGAACCAGACTATAAAATTCCTTGTCATAGGTACTATAATTTTTCTTTGGCTCAGACAGGGTTTCAAAGTGGTAAACAATGGGGTGTCCTCCCTATTTAAGTACGACACCAATAACATATTATGAGGCATCTTACTCAATCTAAAAGGGTTGGAGGAGGTCTGACAGATGTAAAACATGGGATGTGAAAAGGGCGTCTTTGAGCTAAGAAAAGTCCCTAGTTTCTTCTATAGTCTAGATGAATGTAGAAGAAGTATTTGAGAGCTGATCCAAAGGTAAAGAAAGATTTGAAAAGGAGGGAATGAACTTACGATAGAAGTTGATGCCACCCAAAAATATTTTCAACTCATTAGCTAAAGAAGGGAGAGGCCATTGCCTCAATGCTTGGATGTAGGATGGATCTGGTTGAATACCCTCTGAGCTGACCACAAAGTCGAGATAGGGAACTGAACTTAGATCAAAATATGACTTCTTCGCTTTGACTTGAAACTTGTGTTCTTGGAGAATTTGGAGAACTTGTGGTACATGTTGCATGTGAGTATCCCATGTCCAACTAAAGATGAGAATGTCATTTAAGTATATGACCAAAAATCGACCCAAATGTGCTCTGAAGATGTCAATGATGAGCCTCATGAAAGTGGTTGGGGCATTGGTGAGGCCGAAAGGCATGAATTTCCACTCAAAAATACCAAATTTAGTCTTGAACACTGTTTTCCAAACATCATATGGGTTCATTCGAACTTGATGGTAGCCTAATGTAAAATCCAATTTTGTAAACCACTTAGCTGCTTGGAGGGTGTTGAGTAGTTATTCAATCCGGGGCAGGGCATAATAGTTTTTTTGTGTGGCTTTGTTCAAGGATCGGTAATCAGTGACAAGGCACATTTCTAAGGTATCTCTTTTAAGGATGACAAATGCGGCAGAAGCACAGGGAGATGATGAAGGTTGGATGTGGCTAGAGTTGATGAGGTTGGTCAATTGTATTTTCATTTCCTCTGTTTCTGTTGGGGCCAACCGGTAAGTAGGGGAGTTAGGTAAAGAAGATATGGGGATGAGATGAATGTAATGGTCAATGTGTCAGGAGGGGGGAAGTCCCTCCGGAGGTTGAAATACCTATGAAAACTCGTGGAGGAGGGGAGTCATTGTCTCAGGAATAGAGTGTGTGGTATTGTTTGGTGTTATTGGGTGCACCAAAGAGAGAGAGACACATTGGTTTAAGTGTACATGCAGGATTTGTTCTTTGGTAGAAGGCATTTTTGGTTTTCCTACAGTTAATATATAAGTGTGGCCTTCTTTGGAAATTTTGTACTAGAGGGATTTGGCTAGATATATATCATTTCTTTGGGTTTGGTATGGAATATTGAGTAGCAAATTTGCACAATCCAAGGGGGAGACATCATAGAGGACAATATCTTTGAATTGGCCTATGGAAAAAGTGACCAGAGAATGATTAGAAACTAAGAGGTGAGGGCCATCCTTCTAGACCCATCCGAGTTGATAGGGTTGCATATGTGGAGTAGTAACAATATTAAGGCGTTTGAAAAGTTATTGAGACACCAAATTTGTCTAGCTTCCATTGTCCATAATCAGTAAATCCAAGGCGTTTTTGAATTGGAAGTTATGGGTGAAGAGGGGTTGGGTGGATGAGTTTGAATCTTCATGGGTCATTAGAATGAGCGAGGGATCTACTTCTATGGGATTGTCTAGAGGAACTTCTTCGGTATATTCTACTTGGGAAGGCACAATGAGCTTAGTGAGTAGGGTTTTGTTGGTTTTTAGATTTTGGAGGATTCGACATTCTGATGAATTGTGTGAAGTATTTTTATGGAATGAGAACCAGGGTGTCCTTGTATTTGTATTGGGTGTGGGGTTTTCAGCCTGAGGAGGTGGAAATCGGGGTGATGGATGGGAAATGGGTGGTTGAGAGGCGGGGGGGTTGATGTAGGGGTGGGACTGAGGAATACGACCTCTAGGAGAAAATTTCCTTTCTATAGAAAAAGATCTATGAAATGTTTTGTCTAAAGTTGGATTTTCAAACAACTCTACTTCTAGACGGACTTGAATTAATAAACTAGCCACAAATTTTAATATGAGTACATCTTCCAGATATGGATCATGAAGTAAGAGGTGCATATTGCAGAAGAAGTCTATGTAGCCTTGCACTCCTTATGAAGGGAGTTGTCGAAGTTGTGTCATTTGATCCATAAGGATTGCACATACCTGGGTGGGTAGAAGCGATTTCTCAAAGCTTCAGAAAGTCAAGCCCAGGTTTTCATGGGTTTGGAAGTGAAGGATCATGGAGCATCCCCAATATCTATCACAAATGTGGTCTTATCTTGCCCTGTATCACACCAAGTTTGTGCCAGTCCTTCTAATTGAAAGGCAAAAATATGGAGCTTTATGTCCTCAGTAAGGCCTGGACATGTTATTAAAATAGGTGGAGAGGCTATGGATCCAATAATCCAAAATTTCACCATTGATTTGACCAACAAATTTGGGTAGTTGGATTCGAGTGTCCAACCGAAAGGGATTTGGATTGTTTTGTTGTTGCATTCTGAGTAGCTCATTGAGGACGGAGGTAAGATATTGGATGGGATTTGATGTGTTGGAATTTGAGTTGACTGCCAAAGGATCTTTGTGTGGAGGCATTGTGAGGTCAGTTGAAGAGAAAAACCGCCCCTAGTTTGCAATGCTGAATAAAGGACTCTGTTTTAAGAACAGAGGATGCAAAACCCTAAATCAACGGAGCTTGAACTGGTCTAGAGGGAGAGATATGTATTGTTTTAGATATATGAAACTCCTCTCTATGGAAATGGAGATGTGGGTGCCCTTGGGGCTTATGATATCTGTTGAGATTCTTTCATAAAAATGGAAACCCTGGAATGGGCAAAATCTGGACTATTTCATGAAAACCCCAAAATATTTTGGCTCAACCTTCAAGATCAGAAGATTTTCCATGGATATTGAGGCTCTGATACCAATTGATCTACCCAATAAGGTGATCTATAGGATAAGGTGACAACGCAAGCCATATCTCGTCTTTTGACCAAACTCTCCTTAGGGGTGAAAATCTGAACAGAGGTGCACCATTGGTTTGGGTTACCAAGCAACGAGGATCCAAACTGGGATGATCCGAGAGTGGAAAAGAGGATTTAGATATCTCATATTGATCTCCGGGAATCAGTGGGAGAAGCACAATGAATTCATGGAAGAGGGCACACTCACTTCATCCCAACAAAGAAGAAACCAACAAGGGCGCAAACCCAAATTGGTGCACCCTCCCTTCTACCTTGGAAAACTCGAAGGAAACGATTTTATCCCTGAGAGAGTGGATAGCTAATGGGATAATACTGCTCTCAGAAGTGGTAGCATGAAAAACAGAGTCACCAGGAAGCATCCATGAAGGAAGGCACACTGGTTACTCTTTAGAAAACCTAAAAACAAAATTGTCGTGAATGTAAAATGAAAACTCAAAAAATAAAACAACCAAGACACATAGCTTCAGAAGAAAAGGTAAGAATGCTTTATTTTAGTCCTGGTTCACCTTATATACTGAGGGAACCATTTCTTTTACATATATTTAATTCATCATCAAAAGGTGAATAAGTGTTGTGCCTAGGTGATTGACTTGTGCACCCCAGGTGGGCATTCCCCTAGGTGGCCTCCTTGGCCCAATGCTACTAAGTACTTATGAAGGAAGAATAGTTTGATGGTTTAGTCAAGAACTAAACTCAAGAGAAGACGAAAAGTTTATACAATTTTTCATCGCCCATGGAATAATGATTTATGATTGGGGGTGAAAAGGACAAGTCACTTTAGCTATATGTGTGTATTCTTGGGAGAAATTGATTCTCTACTAAGTTTGTTCCCATGTTATTGAAGCAGGATCAAATATGTTCTCTCATTTTATTTATCTATGTTTTATTATTGATTGACAGGTATTATAGTTGAGAATGGTTACAAAAGCTACAATATTGTTTTATAACCAAATGTACTATGTGTTGTATTTATTATCTAATTGTTTGCGAAAAGAAATATGAACATGTTTGTAGAATGTTATTCTAAGTTTCTTGTTTATTATTTATAGGAGAAACAAGAATTACATAGATAAATATATAGAATATTATCCTCTATGGAAAATTTATTATTTATATGTTGCAATGAGAAAGAAAGGAAATACATATAGTTTACATTTTATTTTCAAATAAGTTTATTTGTCCAGAAGATGAAAATGTTCTTGGATGAAAACATAAAGAACCTAGTTTGCACACAACGAATACGTTGTAGTTTTATTTATATGTGATATCCATTTATGTATTTTCGATTTTATTGAAGTGATTTAAAAATAGTTCTCTCAATAAAACATATCAATTCACGATAGATAATTTATATTAATGCAAGTAAAAATAATTATGTCCTTGGCCCCAAACCAAACCAGAACCAAAATGACACATGTAGGACTCATAACCATAAAATGAATTCAATAATTAATATGGTGTAGAGTCAAACAATGTAAATGTATGAAGGGAATAATACTTCACTACCTAACCACAGAAGCTTGGTAAAATAATCTAACTCATCTCATGCGACCAAACCAATTCTCTCAACACCATTTTCTCAAGAAAGACCATAACTTAAGAAATTCTTAAATGGGTATTCTCCAACTTAGATAATAAGCCATGGTACATGGTTTATCATTTTCTAAATGACACCTAGCTTGATCCAAAGGGTATCAACAAATCCTATGTATAATCCATAATCAATGTTTTTGAAAAATTTGAATAATATGTAGAGTTACAAGATCAAAACACGAGGCTACAAAATTCAAATTAATATGCATTTTACCTTTGAAAGTAAGAAAACAATGATCATGATGTAAAAATCATGGAAATTAATTCATTCCAAACCCTGATGAATCCCTTCGGACAAACCACAACAAAAAAGAAATTGCAAGTTAGTTGAAAACAAGTAACAAGAAGTTGTCTATAATTTCTGACCTAGCAAGTCATAAAAAACGATAGAGTAAAATATCACCTTCTCTACTTTAGTATTTGTTCTATATAGATAAATATTGATCTTTATCTACAACTAAAAGAGTAAAATGACCAAACCCTATGACCAAGAGGAGAAGAGAATATGGCTCTAATGCTCGCAATTCAAATGAATCGATACAATGAATAGGTGAAGGATAGTGGTATCAATTTACAACATCGCAGTTAAGTCATGTTTGTATTGGTAGCAATAAGATAAATACAATTTTAATGACGCCAAGACAAGGAATGTACAGATCTCTCCTCACGTAATTCCAATAATCATTGCATTTGTGTAAACAAAAATTTAACTATCAGTTAGCGAATAAATAACCCTCCATTAG
This sequence comes from Picea sitchensis, assembly GCA_010110895.2. Lineage (NCBI taxonomy): Eukaryota > Viridiplantae > Streptophyta > Pinopsida > Pinales > Pinaceae > Picea > Picea sitchensis. The sequence continues at coordinate 35,800 of SNQJ01S0038794.1, read as the reverse complement.
CACAAAAACTTGAATATACTACGTTGATGTGTGTACATAACTTACCAATTGAAAATTGTGTCTAAAATAAACCTTATGATAACACTTTCTAGAGACGTTAAGGCCGAGAGGCATAGTAGTATTATATGTTTTACAAAATTTTGATTCATGGATTCGATCCACTAACACCACCATGATATAGTTACAACAATAAACTCATTTATGTAACAACCCCAATCATTACAACACCCATCAAATTGAAAAGTGCATTTTTTTTTTTTTTGTGTTAGGTAGGACGACATTGATGACAGCAATAAAACTACACAACCCGATGACAAACCCCATGCACGCAGGTCAAGAAACAATCAACAACAACTCAACCCACTAAGCACATCATGCAACTAGTCGAAACATGTGGAAATCAAAGACAGAGAGAAACGAATACCTGCCCGACACAACAAAACAATGCCTACAAGATAAAGAACAACATCCACCATCCTGACACAACAGCCTTGACAGCCAGTAACTATAAACTCTATGGCATGAAACCCAATGCATGAAGGCGTTACAACCCAAGCACCAAAAACAACTAACACGATCAACAACACCCACAACAGAAAGTACAAACTCTGACCAAGTTATCATTTGTCTCTATCCAATAGGGTGCGCCATGATCCCCTCATGAGGGATCATGCCATCCCCAGGTGATAGGTGTGACAATAACCTTGGTTCCACATAAGCTAGCTGGACCAAGGACTCAAGATAAATCCAACGTGCTAGGAGATGAAATAACTGACAAGAAGACTACACCTACTCCCCCAAGAAATGGGTCGACTAGACACAAATGACATCACTCAACAAATTGTGCAAGCTATTAAATGACTCGATAACAACCATAACCCATACTTGTTAAGAATGATGTCTAAGGGTGAGTAGCAAAATAAACAACTGGAAAATCCTACTATCTTAACATTATAACTTGTCTAACAATGATATCCTATTATTGGTAAAATAAAAAACAAAAACTTGTATGTCAATCATTAATAATAAATGTTATTATGTCCATGCAACAATCTACCGTTATTTTGCTCATGCTCAATCACTCAAGGGGTAAGATAGTTAAGGTGATTATGTAATATCTCTCCCATTACATACTAACTCTCTTCCACACATTGGACATTATAAATCTCTAACCCACAAAGGCTTTAATGTCTCATAAAATCACTATGCTACTAAAAATAAAGGGTGCGCTAACCATTAATAAAATCAGAGTGCTTGATCACTATATCCATTTAACCATCAATATATATTTCAATGTATAACCAATAATAAACATGGCTATGAAATAGTCAAGGATGATATCGATGTGACCCAACATCAATAATAATGATATATATAAAAAAACACAACTGTATCATGATATCTAAATAACAAGTATTAATAAATACAAAACGCAACTATATATATCCCTTTTTTTTCTTTTTGTTTAAGGAAATAAGATACTACACACAGGGTGTAGACATATCAAACGCAGATATGCAAATACACATTACCTAATCTAGTAATAACTCATGCAAAAATTTCGTTGTCAATGCATAAATATGTTCAAAACATATCAATTTTTTTTTATGGAATTGTTGCAAACACATCAGAAATTCGTTGTCACCGGATTCAATTCGCAGATTCAATTAGACGGTAATGTTAGCACAATTATAAACGAAATTGTATAGAAATTAAGTTAAGTTTTTGTCATAAATCAAGGTGGGGGAATTCACTGCCAATAAAATGTTGTAGATATTCGCTGACCCAATGCATTAAGACTCTGTATGAAATTCTATGTAAGCCAGTGGGCCCATGATATGATGCAATATAAAATTGACACAAAATCTTTCCAACGCTTTCCTGAAGGTTGACATGGATGCTTTCCAGTTTTTTCTCATGAATTAAATTTCAATTTCAATTGATAAAGGGTTGCAATATTGAATGGTTAAATGCATACTAGATGAGAGGTGCACCTAGAACTCACGGTCCCGTACTCACTACCACCACTCAAAAGCGATTCACAAGGTAGATAATTAGAATGATCGAAATCAACTTGAATTATCTATGTGTCTCAGGATTAATGTAGAATGAATATGATGAAATCCAGACATAAAACTGGTGTGCAATGTGCACAGGAGAAGCATACTCTGCGCAAAGTAAAATGTGAAATTTCACATCAAATAAGCCCAATATGTGTTTCACACAAAGTGTAAACATTTAGTACCATTGATCATTAACCTGTTCATTTAAACGCGACGCCAATAGGTAAAAGTTTACTTTTGTCTGAATAACTTGTCTACCCAACCATACAATGACAAAAGAACCCGTATAACCCTAGCTTTTCTTGTGGAAGTTTAATTGTTGAAGGAATGTTTAAGTGGGAAGATTTATAACATTCTGATATCAGTGGGAGTTTGATAAGCATAAAGTAGCTAATTAAAAATTGTGAACACAACTAGCTGTCATAGGTAACAAAAATCGTTGAAAATACAATTGTTGACCCTTCATTTAACTCTGAATAAAAAAATTTCTAACTGTAAACAATGAGTGCAAAATCACTGCAAAATTAAGATTACTATATGTAAATTTTATTTTTCTAAAGAAACAGCTGAGGTCAGTATAAAAATGATGGGTAATAGATGGGGTCTTCAAAAAGGAATGGGTGTGAATGTTGTGGTCTAACATTAAAAATGCAGAGGTTAGCATCTCAACACTGGAATGAAAACATAGAGGTTAGCATCTCAATGCTGGAATGAAAACGCAGAGATTTTCCATTAATACACTGGAAATGTCATTGAAAAGTTGCAGAGATTTTATCAACCAAGGCACAGAGAAATTCCAAGGTTGAGAAATTAAAAGCACAAAGAAAAAATGCATAGATGATCCAACCAAAGGCCCAAAGATAAACCATTCTAAAACGAATCAATCAACGCAAGGATGCTCATTCTCAGAAATGCAAGAACAAGATGGAAAAAAAACATCCTTCACTATCATCCATGCATAGAAAAGCATGGCATTAGGATCTATAGGTATATTACACAAAAGTGATGACCGTCGATCCAGATTCTAACCGACTGCTTAGCCGTGTATTGCTGATCTAGGGACTAGGATGAAAGATAAGGACAAACTCTTAAAATAATCAATAAAACAATTAGGACAAGCATAACAATCAAGGATCAGTGGCCAAGGAGATCAATCGATGCAACGAGCATACGGATATGATGATTTTAAGTTCTCTATTAAATATTCTAAGCAAAACACTTTTCTTTACACAATAAAAGTACATAAATGAAAGCGCAAGATCAATAGTCATCTACCATGCAAAATAAAATCATGTGTACCATAGCCTAAGTTGACAGTTCCGATTCATTGTCCCACGTGCTCCATGCAGCTCTCGCTTGCTGACCGATGTGACTTCACCGGTACCTCCCAGCGAATGCTAGGGGTACTTTTCTTCCCCCTTATCCCCCCGAGCTGCAAAAGGGCCACACACACTAAACCAAAGAACAACTAGCTCCCATCTCGCCTCACAAGGCCAAGCTACCACTCTTCACCGAGCTGGGTATCCCAACTCCCACAAGATAAGTCAGTCAAGTCAAAAATTCTGCAGCGTAACATTACGTATGCCAGAAGAGATCCATACTCCTCCCCCTCCATATTTTATATAGAGTTTATATGTGATTTCTTTCCCAAATTCCCATTTAATTTAATTTTTGATAAATTAATTCAGAAAAATCCTCCCCCATACACATGTCACCAATCCCCTTTGTTTCACTAAAAAATAATTTCACTAATTAATTATTTACTCCTATTTCCCTCACCCACCTAAAAGCATTCCTAGAATTGCTCCTAGGTGTCCCCATATTCCCTTACACATTTTAATGACTTACGCCCTTACTAATTTCCTTGTTGAGTTCAATTTAGAAAGTTCTTAAAGGAAAGATTTCTTATGTTTCCCTTTTTCTTTATGTTTCCCCCTTTTCCTCTTAGTTTCCCAATTGCTTTTAAGTTTCCCTCTTTTCCCTTTTTATCTAAAACTCAAATTAGCAAGTGTAGAAAATTACCTTTTACCCTTCTTCCCTTTTAATTAGCATATGTAGAAAAACAATCAATTCTCTTTTAAAATTTTAATCCCTCAATATAATTTGATTTTAATAATTTAACTGAATTGCTTACCCCCTTCTCGTACATGTTTAATTATTATTATTATTATTTTACCACAAGTATCACTTAGACCTAGATCTTATTTTCTTAGGTTGGGCGACATTTTTATTAGGGAAATGGTTTTTAAATCTTTCTTATCACATTATTAGTTCTAAGGCCATCTAGTTTTATTCACTTATTAGTTAACAACGCGACATGCCATTCATGATGCACTAGGTTCTCCAAGGGTGCCACTCACCTCATTTTGTTTCCCTTGCACGACATGCCCTTAAGGATGCACTACGTGCTCCAAGGGTGCCACTCGCCTCTTGATTGACTTAGTAGACATCAAAAACCCCTGGAGTCAATACTCCGCCAGGTTATATTGTGGGAGACTAAGGGCCTCTAAGAAATAAGGCCCCTGCTTTATTGCATGCTCCTTAGAATTATCGTTAGCGACTGTCGCAGTCTTCCCTCACAACATCGCGAGTCTTCTCGAACTAGGTAATCGTTAACCTACAGTTCGAGCCACAATGGGAGTGCTAGTATGTTGTGGCAGGGCTATTGTCCACACCTCTCCCTCAACATCTCTGGTAGTTGTGCATGACCCCTCTACTCCACATGTGAGTCTGGTCAGCAAGCTATCATCAGCCTGCATCATCAACGAATCATGTCAGAAATAAAATCCATAATCATAAAATCTAATTAGATGCACAAATGTCATATATAGAACAATTAAACCNNNNGACTCAATCTGGAGTCCAAGGATTTCATCGATGCCTTTGCATCCTCGAGATCCAAAATCCTACACAATCAGGAGAACCGAGTCAATAGCACCTGTCTATGTCAATACATCAAAATAACATGTCATCACACCCATAATGCCTCATAATCATAATCAAACGCCCAATAGTAAAATAATTCGGATCACTTCCAATCAAGTGTCCTCAAAGAATAAGTTCGCTCAGTGCACACAAGAGCAGGATGTTACAATTTAACATAAAGGAGCAGGTTAAAACCATTAACAACAACGATACATGATTTACCAATGGTTGTTGGTTTAATTAATGGGTTTCAATAATTAATACTTGACCATCGAGTCATAGTAAATGGATTATAGTGCTTAGTAACTGTTGATACTAAGAGGGGGGTGAATCAGTATCAAGTACAATTTAAAATCTTTTTCAACTAATACTTAAAACATTCAACTATATCCAATGAGAAATG
>SNQJ01S0038794.1:0-11546 GCA_010110895.2 Picea sitchensis | reverse complement strand
GGTTGTGAATTTCCACATTCTCCTGAATATCTTCAGAATCTGCGACAGAGAAACAATTTTCTGGTGTTGAATTTTGGCGAATACAGTTGAGAGAAATAAAATCGATGGTTTCTCTCAACTGTATTCGCCAAAAAATTTCTGGTTCTCTCGTGCTATTTTTTTCCACGCACAGAGGAAAGAGAAACCAAGTCGATGGTTTTATGCCGAGTTGAAGTAATGCATAGTTTTATGGTGAAACTCCTCTCAATGTAGGGTCTTGTGTCGAGTAGAAGTTTAGCAGATTTTAGTGGAACGACGTTTGTCCATACAGAGAAAAGAAACACCGATGTGTTCAGGAAAAAATATGACCATTCATTTGCAAAGGAGACCATGAGACAAAACCTGACGAGGGTTTTTTGGTGGGTTTGGGAAAATTCCAATCATTCGATTGCAGAAGAGGTCATAAGGTGAAGGCCGATAGGGGTTTTGTTGGTACCGTGTCAAATATACCAAGTGGATAAAAGAGTAGGTCATGGAGTAAAGTCTGCACCGTCTCATGCTGCATATAAATCATGCTAGAGATAGTCATGGAACTGAGAAAATAGGCGATTTGGTAAAAGGTGCCCATTTGTTTTTTAAAGGAAGAAAAACAAAAGTTTGTTTTTTGGAAAGTTTTGCATCCTTGTTTGTTTTGTGGAAAATATTTAATTAGAAAATAAAATGTTTATATAACTTCAAGTGGGTGAGATAACAAAAAGAAAAAATTAAGGGAGCCTGTGTGTCAAACTAACTTTAAAAATGGCTAATGCTAAATTCGAGGTTGAAAATTGTTGGGTGAGATAACAAAAAGAAAAAATTAAGGGAGCCTGTGTGTCAAACTAACTTTAAAAATGGCTAATGCTAAATTCGAGGTTGAAAATTGTAATGGTAAATTTTTTTTTGAATTTGTGGAAACTAAAAATATAAGATTTGGCAGTACAATAAGAGTTTCATAATGCATTATATTGAAAGAGGAAGAAACTTGCATGAAGAGTGGGAAGATCTAGATGTGAGAGTCTTCACTATAATTCGCTAATGTCTTGTCAATGATGTCTTGTTTAATAGAGTAGGATGGAAAGTCTTTATATGGTGAAGTCATTCACAAATAAAATCTATTTGAAGATACAACTATACAGTTTAAAAATGAAAGAAGGTCTGAAAATTGCACATCATTTGATTGTGTTTAATACTCTTATATGTCGGTTGAATAGTATGGAGGTACATCATCAAATTTGAAAGGAAATAAGATAAAACTTAAATGTCAGTACTACAACAAGATATGGAACCTCAAGAAGGATTGTTGGAAAAGGAAGGAATCCAAGGAAGACATAAAAAAAAAGGAAAATATATTTGAATCATTCCCATGAGTGATTCATGAAGTATTTTCTATTAGTAATGTCTCTAGATACTATGAAGGATGTCTTTTAGATTCTCGTGCTTCACACCATATTTTCCCAAATAGAAGTTGTCTTACTTCTTATGGATTAGTTGATGGTGCTGTTATTATGGATAATAATAATTATTGTAAGACTATTGGAGTTGGAAGTGTCAAAATAAAAAAGTTTGATGGTATTATAAGAACATGAAGTGATGTTAGAAATGTTCCTGAATTAAAGAAAAAAATAATTTCTCTAGGACGGTTGGATTTTGGTTATCATAAGTTTAGAGGTGAAGGTAGAGTTTTGAACATATCCAAAGGTTCTTTAGTAGTAATGAAGGTGATCAAGAAAGGAAATATTTACAAATTGGAATTAAGTGTTCAAATTAATGAAGATATGGTGGTGTCCGAGGAGACAAATGAATCCACTAATCTATGGCATCAACGTTTGGATCATATGAGAGAAAAAAGTCTAGAGGTACTGTTACACCACAAATTACTTTGTGTAACAACCCCATCTGGTACGACTCCTACGATGTACGACCGGTAAAACAACCCTTGATTTTTTTTTTTTGTGTGTGTATAGGAAGGTAATAATGACATTACTCAACATTACAACACGATGACGAACACAATACATGCAACTCACGCAACAACAACATAACGACCTAACATAAATCACATCAAGCACCTGGAAGCAATGTACGACATTCAACCGACGAAGAGTTAGACTGACTACCTGCGTGTCCTACCCTGCAATGGTTAGGACCTCCAAGACACATAAGCAACGCTCAAGCCCAAGTTCCCATCGATTTTGACCATTTAAGGTCTCAAGGCTGGCAACTGTTCTGAGGAACAATGAGGTGTCTACATCCCACCCGACACAAGCAGACCAAGCCTGCTAAGCTAAGGAAAATCATCCTAACAACCCCATGCACCCAAAACAATTACACAAGTAACTATAATCTCTTACAGTGAGCAAACCAATCACATTAAATGTTTACAAGACCGAGTACGAACATTAATTAGAAAGAACATCAACACCCTCAATCGGAAGCGCAAGCTAAAAACGACTTCGCCAATATCTTGATCAATCGTCGAGTCAAGCTAGTCAATAGTTACTGTATGTTTTAATCATTATTACAAGCCCAACTTAGCATGTCTAAAATGCGAAATATCATTAATTGTACAATCTAAATTATCCTTAAAACAAATTGATTTGTACAATTCTAAATTACAAGTGTCATCAGAATACCATATAAATCAAAATTTAAAGGACATTACTAAGCAAGTCTAAATCTTCAACTGGATTAATAATTAAAAAAATAATTAATCATTAATTAAAATCTAACTAGCCTGTCTAAATTATAAACTAGCCATTCATCAAAAATCAATAGACATTAGATACAACCAATTTAGCAAGTTTAAATACCATGTCCATCCTCACAATCTACTTGACTAATCTAATTTAATCCATATTAGAGCCCTAAACTACACTTACCATCTAAATTAACATTAGTACAAATAAATGGAGCAAGTCTAAGAGGTAATTTGGTCATCGATGTGCCCTCTAAATTAACTCTAAATGCAATCAATTAATCCATCTTAGATAAGTCATTACTAACACTAAGCAAAAATTACTTTAATCATCAAGTCTCGTAAAATCAATATTAAGGTTAAGTGACAAGTCTGGTCTAAGTTAATTTAATTTTGTCTTGAAGTGACAAGTCCTAAATAGTCAACCAACACCAATCTATATTAACCATTAACGGGCACGATGATTTTGACCTTATCAATATAATTCTATCGTTATTAAGGCAACACTATGAAACATCCTCCTTATAAATATCACAGGTTGTACGCTATTGGAAGAAATCTTTACATCATTTGTCCATCAATATAAACTCACCTACCAGCGATAACCATTACATCAAATGTCCAACAAATAAATAAAAATAAAACTGTCGGCCACTAAATTGCAGTTATTGTCTAAAATATAAGTGGTTGTTGTCAAAGGAGTGTCGTTCAATGCAAATCGAATGTTGTTATGCGGTTAAAAGGAATTCATATCTACTCTATTCAACGCAAATTAAATGCTATTATCAGATGCTAACCAATCAATCAATATCATTGCCAGAAATAACAAAAAGTTGTCAGCACTAAGGAGCCAAATATGCTTGTCGTCAGGAAATAGCAAGGAAAACGCAGTCATCAAGGGGCAACCTGCTGTGCCTCACATATGCAAACATAGGCTACACTAAAGGCCAAACGGGGGTCCGTTAACAGCAACCCAACTACGTTTTAAAGGAAAAAATTGTGGTAAGATAATGCAACACACAGTCATCAAACATTCGTAAATGCCAGTACATTCAATTGCGTTGGATAGAATTAAAGTCGTGGTAACATGATCACCTCATAACAAGGGTAAAGCGTAACCAATCCACAACGCACAGTCAACCAGACATGACTACGCCACACCATAAGGGAAAAAAAAGGCGCATTAAGGCAGTAACAGGGAGGTAAGATCTAAAGTAATAAGCGTGGTAAAAAGGAAATCTTGTAATAATTCATGGTAAAAACAACCAGCACGGGAAGGTGATTTAAGCAAAATCGTGGGCATCCCTATGAGTGGCAAAATCCGGTCCTTTACATAGAAAACACATGCATCCTCTAATTTCAATCGAGGGAATTACCTAGGAACAAATAGCAGTAAACTTCTATGCCAACGCGGTCTTCATCCAGGGAAATTTTCTCAAATAAAAATTAAATACAGACAGAGAATTTAATTTGTTATGCCATTCCAGGATACCATTGTTGCGCAGATCGAGAATTACACAATCCAGCGTACCAAATAAAAATAAGTAGACTGAGAAATTAACTTGATTTTCTGTTTTCAGGATGCCAACGTAAAAAAAAATGTCGATTTGAAATTAAATCTTTTACATTCTTGGATACCAACAAAATTTGCAGTCTGTCTAGTAATTCGAGAATGCAACGGTTGAACAGATCTCTTTTATCATAGGGATTGAGCAACTCATTGAAGCGAGTAAACCACTTGGGCAGGGGTAGCTCCAAGAGAGAGATTATTCAAGGGATGATTCAACAGAAAAACAATGAACTGTTGGATTCAAAGGATGAATACGAATTGATGGGTTCAAGAATTAAATTGACAGGACTATGAAAAAGGATCACACGAAGGCTTATTCCAGGATTCTATCAGCATTAAAAACTAAATGAAGATTCAACTCGTTACAGGTCATTCGACAAAAATGAAATCAAACTCTCAAAAATTAAAATACCTGGATGGGATTCAAGCTACCATATCCCTTAAACTAAACAATTCGGCCGAGAAGAGGGTGTGGACAATGACTCGAGGGTTAAAAGGAAAAGAAGTAGAGATCGCAGCATGAACAAATCAATCGAAATAGGGCGCAATACAATCAACCAGCCAAGGACAATCAAGAGGGGTAGATGGCTGACGGGAACTTCCTTCGCTCACCATCCTCACACAGAAAAGAAGGGCATTGAGATCCATAGGTATTTTAACGCAAAGGAGACGACCGTAGATCAAGTTTTTGGCCAACTGCTCAGGCGAGGACTGGTGATCTAGGGACGAAGGCTAACAACCACGAAGGTCACAATCACATGCAACTAGGTGGTCAAGACATGCAGGTAGACGAAGGCCATGAGAGTCAACAATCGTCGAGCTAGGCTAAGAAAAATTCATCCATCAATCTAAACATCCAGTCTACTTACATAATCAACATGCAGATCTAATCATAAAACCTACAACATCTTTATACAACTAAAAAGAGAGTACCTTTGCCTGATCGCCCACTCTGAGTGAAGTCTGCGTGCTCCATGCAACTCCCACTCGTCGACCCTCAAGACTTCACTAGCACCTCCTAGCCAATGCTAGGGGTACTCTTCTTCCCCCTTAGCCCCCCGAGCCATAAAGGGGCCACACACACTATCCAGAGATTTCGTCTAGCTCCCATCTTGCCTCGCAAGGGCGAGATACCACTCCTATCCGAACTGGGTATCCCAACTCCCACAAGTAAATCAGTCAAGTAGATACTTCTGCAACGTAATGTTACACAAACAGAAGATTCCCCTTCATCCTTCTCCCTCCTTCATTATATAGAGTTTTAAACTTCCTTTCTTTCCTAAAATCTCATGTAATTAAAGTTTAAAAATAAATTCCTAAAAATTCTTCTCCGTACAAGTGTCACCCATCCCCTACAATCCTCCGATATTTAATTTCTTTGATTAATTAATTATCTTAATTCCTTCACCCACCTAGATTTACTCCTAGAAGCACTCCTAGGTGTCCCCAAAATCTCTTACAAGTTTTTATAACTTTCCTTTTTATTAAATTGCTTGTTCAGTTTAAATTAGAAAGCTCTTAAATGGTAGATACTTTTTCTGAGTTTGACTTTCCGCTTTTTCCTTTATGTTTCCCCTTTTTCCCTTTTTATGTTTACCTCTTTCCCTAGTTTCCTAAATTTTTAGATTTTCCCTCTTTCCCCTTTTAATTAGAACTCAAAAAGGCAGCTGTGGAAATTAACCTTTTTTCCCTTTTCTCATTTAATTAATATTTTAAAATTATCAAAATAATAAAACCATTAATTCCCCTTTTTCCTTTAAATCTTATTCCAACAGATTTATTTTTCTTTTTATGAATAAATTAAATTTCTTATTCCCTTCGTGTTACAAGATTTAACTAAGATCATAATTATTATTTATGTGGTTTTTATTTTTATTATTATTATTGTTATTATTTATGTGGTTTATATATATTATTTACTGCTGTTATTATTATTATTATTATTATTATTATTATTTTATACATAGATAAAATTTTACCACTAGCATAGTTTAGACTTAAACCTTAAATTTTCGTACAGGGCGACATTTAATTAGGGAAATTGTTTTAAAAATTCTTAACACATTATTCATCCTAAGGCCATCTAGGTTCATTCCTCTATCATCAACAACACAACGTTCCCTTCAGGTCGCACTAGGTGCTCCAATGGTGTCACTCGCCTCATCTATTCCCTTGTGCGATATGCCCTTCAGGACGCACTACGTGCTCCAAGGGTGCCACTCGTCACTCTCCATTTTTCTTGCGCGATGTGCCCTTCAGGACACACCACGTGCTCCAAGGGTGCCACTCGCCTCTTGAATGACTTGGTAGACATCAATAACCCCTGGAGTCAACACTCCGCTAGGTGAACTTGTGGGAGACTAAGCGCCTCTATGGAATAAGGCCCCCGCATTATTGCACGCCCCTTAGAATCATCGTGAGTGAATGTCACAGTCATCCCTCATGACATCGTGGGTCCTCTCGAACTAGGTAATCGTTAACCTACAGTTCGATCCATGGTGGGAATTCTAGCTAGTTGTGGCAGGGATGTTGTCCACACCTCTCCCTCAACATCTCTGGTAGTCGTGCATGACCCCTTTACTCCATATGTGAGTCTAGTCGACAAGCTATCGTCAGTCTGCATCATCAACAAATCAAGTCAGAAAATATCCATATCATATCATCTAATCAGACGCGCTAATATCATAGTAAAAACAATCAAACCCCTATGGTACACTCCCTGACTCAGTCCGGAGTCCAAGGGGTTCCATCGATGCCTCTACATCCTCGAGGTCCAAAATCCTGGATGCTCAATAAAACCGAGTCAATAGCACCTGTCTATGTCAAAGCGGTAAAACAACATGTCATCAACCCATAACGCCGCATAATCAAAATAAAAAGTTTTAATAGCATAATAATCCGGATCACATGCGAGCAAGTGTCCTCAAAGAATAAGTTCTCTCGGTGCACCAGAGCGGGATGTTACACTTTCAAATATGAAATCTTTGAATTTCAATTTCTACAAACATTGTATACTTGGAAAACAAAATAGAAATAAGTTTAAAGAAATAAATCAAGTTAGTAAAGGTGTTATTGATTATGTACATTCACATGTGTGGGGGCCATCCCCTATATTTTCCTTTGGATGAGCATATTATCTTGTAATATTTATCAATGATTTATCTATGAAGGTGTGGGTATATATGTTGAAAATAAAATCTTATGTGTTTAATACTTTAAAAAAATTTAGAGTTATGGTAGAAAGAGAACTGATAGGACAATCAAATATCTAATAATAAATAGCAGAGGAGAGTTTACTTCTTTAGAGTTTGAATTATATTACAAAGAATCTGGTATGATAGTACATATAACCCATGTATATATTGCCTATCAAAATGACATGGCATAACACATGAACAATAATCTTCTAGAAAGAGCTAAGAGCATGCTCCACAATGCCAATTTGTTCCAATATTTGTGAGAAGAATAAGTCTCATATGATTTTTATTTGATAAATCGATCATCGTCGGTTGCAATAGATTGTAAAATCTCTAAATAGGTATGTAAATTCCATCCCCGTGATTATTCAAATTTTAAATTTTTTTGGTTGTGAAGCTTATGATCTTACTTCTAAGAATCGACATTCTAAATTAGACTTCAAATTGAGGAAATACGTCTTTGTTGATTATGATGATGTAGTAAAGGTATATAGATTGTGGGATCTTACTTCCCATAATATCATCATTAGTAGATATGTAATATTTAATGAATCTCCTCTCATTAAATCAGACAATCAAAAATTTGATGTGAAATAGAAACATGTACCATTAAATCAATAAACTCAGTTGGAGACCCAAAAATCTACAAACACTCGGAAGCAAGAAAATGATTCTTATGATAAAGAAATTAAATTTATTTACCATTACCTATTTGACTACCTAAGGACATACAAATATTTATTGATCTTTCAAACTACTCTTCTTTTGCAATGTTGCACAAAACCCTTTTTTTTTCCATGTATATATACTCATCCAAATATCCATGTAAGAATCTTGTTTTGACATCTACTTGTTGTAACTAAAAATTAAGCAAAACAACTAGTGTCAAAACAATACAAATATATACAATCTTAACAACTAGTGAAAAAATATCAAGGAAACCTATACCTTCTATCTCAAAGTACCTCTTTGCAACTAGTGTAGGTTTATATATTTCATCTTTACCATCAACGCCTTTATATATTTATAATTTAATTTCCATCTTCCATTTATTATTACCAATATCACTAATTTATTCCTGATAAGAAGAAGATTCCCCATTGTTAGTAATCAAAACAATGGATGAAACAAAATCGATATACCTTTTGGGGGATTTCTTTCCCATGTAGATATTCTTGGTGTTGCGTGTGGAATTTCCACATTCTCCTGAACATATTTAGAATATACGACTTCTTTATCATCATAAGATTCTTCTTTCTTCCCTGTGTTTGTATATTTTTTGGTCTCCAACTGAATTTGTTGATTCAATGGTACCTATTCCTATCGCACATCAACTTTTTCATTATATGATTTAATGAGAAGACATTCATTAAAAATTACATCTCTACTAATGATTATCTTGTGGGTAGTAGGATCCCACAATATATATTCCTTTACTACATCATCATAACCAACAAAGGTATATTTTTTCAATTTGGGTTCTAATTTAGAAATGACACAAGTTGTTCCACTAAGATATGCTAGACTTTGACTCGACTCAAAATTTTACACGGACATGAGTTGTACCTCAAAACTCTGCTAGACTTTGACTCGACACAAAACCCTTGAGGAGGTTTCTCTTTCCTCTGTGCTTAGAAAATGAACACCATAAAACTCTCAACTTTGTTTTCGCCTTTCCTCTAAGTCAAAAAAACGAACACCAATTTTTTCTTTGTCTCTCCCCTGTGCACAAGAAAAAAAGAGAATCCTGAGCACCCTTGATGAGAAAATTTTGTCTTTAGCTTCTTTGACTAGCAAATTTGAAACTCTGACAGACCTTCTTAATGATTTCTCTTATACCACTTTTTGGTATTCAAGGGGTTTATCATATCAAAAAAATGCAAAAGGAATGACAAAAAGACAAATAACTAAGTCAAATAATTTGAAAATGATAAATTTTATATAACGATTGTTGAAACTCCAGTTTTTATTCAACGATTTGCAAATGATAAATTTTATATAACGATTGTTGAAACTCCAGTTTTTATTCAATGATTTTCATGTAGAAATTTAGTTGGACGGATTTTTTCCATCCGACAATATGTTTTCGGCCGAAATATTTTCAGGCCGAAAACTTCTTTCGATCGAAAGAATATTTAATCCGAACTATTCTTTTGGATGAAGTATACTTTTGACCGAACTATTTTTTCGACCAAAAATGTCTTTCGGCCAAAAAATTGTTTGTATATTAACCGCACATCGCAAATGTAACGTTTTTCTCATCTCTTCTCGATTGTTATAGTGATTAATTGTGAGTGGTGTTGGCGCAGACGTGGTGCTGGCGTGAATGTTGTTTTGGCGGGTGCTCCTTCGGGCGGTCGTGTTGTTGTGTTGGCGGGCGATCGGGCAGGCCGAGCTTCAGGTAAGCCCAAAACCTGTAAATTTAATTTTTATTTATAATTTTTATATTAACTGTAATTTATAATTTTTTAATTTAATTTATATGTTATGCTTTGAATTTTTAATTTTAATTGTAATTTTTTATTTCATTTGTAATTTTATTTTATTTTAATTTAAATTTTAGTTGATATGGTGGCCCCTGTAGCCAAGTTGTGGGCATGCCAATGGCTTGGCCACAGGGCTGGGCCCCCACGAAAAAGTCACAGTCCACTGGACTGTGACTTGGTCGTAGGGGGCCAGCCTTGTCACCATCCCTATGGCCAAGGCATTGGAACGTCGCAGGGCTCAGCCCCCCGCAACCAAGTCACAATCCACATTTTAAAGGCAAATTCTCTATGTTTTCAAATTAATTTATATTTGGAACCAACCAAATTCCCCATGTAATGTTTAAGGGAAGTTATTTAAGATTTTTTAAGTCTTTGTTGTCACACCAATTTTGAAATTCCACTTCAATACTTTATCCTATCCAAACATTTTGGTTCCCTATCATTCCTTTCAATTCCTTCCAAACTTCTATAGAAAGGCCCACAAGTCATGAAGAGACAAGCACTTGTATCTTCTACTTGTTGGCATAGGATACACCATCCAATCCCAACAAATGATCTTTTTTGCACAATATCCTAGGTAGTATCCCTTTTGTTCAAGATCAACCGCATGGAATTTTTTTTATTTTGAAGGGATCTTAAGTTTCTATGTGACTTGCCACCACCATGTATGAATATTCTCTCTACCCTCCTCAATAATATCCTTATATCCTAATTTTGGTATATATTCCCTTGATGAGTTTAGAGACCAGACTAACTGGTCTTCCTTCTCTTTGATTATGATGTTTCTAAATTTTAGATAATATGTGTATCTCTACCATTCTCTTGCCTTTTTCTTCTCCAATGCTTAAGTTCCTTTAGGACAACCAAGATTGGTGCCATATAGTTTCCATGGCCTCATTCATAACCTTTCATAACATATAATATCCTTTTCTATCTAGCTCATGTATGAATTGGTTTGATATCATATGCCTACATTTGTTTCCAACCCAAGGGTCTGAACCTATTTTCACTTTGTCACGTTTTCCCACTTCCCATATCAACCAATTCCCCACCAATTGATATGATGAAAGTACAACTTTCCACACATTTCAGGAAATATGTATTCACTTAACCATATTTATGATAGGGTAAAATTATGTGCATAAATGTGTTATATAGTTTGGTACATGTAGAAGAAATCTTTATGTTTATTTCAAATTTGTTAATATTTGTACATTCAGATTACAAAAGTGTTCTAAAATTTTCTGCATAAATGTGTTATATAGTTTGGTAAATGTTTATGTTTATTTTAAATTTGTTAATTAGTATTTAGATTTTAGAATTGGTATCGTCTTAATCTTTTTAATAAATTATATTTCTTGTAAATATAAAGATAAGAACAACTTGAATTTATATTTCACGTTGTAAATTATTTTTTAATAAATTTAAAAATAAAATAGGAAGACGATTTAAAAATTACATGTGAATCAAATAAGAATGGAATTTGCAACCATATTATCAATTCTATCCAGGATCAATGTTGAGACCACAAGTATGGCAATACTTGCGACCTAGGCATGTTTCAAATTAGTTTGCAACGA
>SNQJ01S0038793.1:53151-78773 GCA_010110895.2 Picea sitchensis | reverse complement strand
TATATGTATGTATGTATGTATGTATGTATGTATGTATGTATGTATGTATGTATGTATGTATGTATGTTCCAGGGATTCCACAAAATGGTATCATAGTTAAGTGAAGTTTCTGAGTAGTGGCATTGCCCGACCTGTTGGTGGATGGGGGCATTACAGATGACATTAGGAGCACAAAATATCAGACACCATCCAAAGAGACTTCAAGGCATCGAGATACACCCAAGGGAAACATGTTCACTACACCATGATGAAAAACTCCTTAGTAGAGGACTCCTTACAGAGGACCACAACAACAAAAAATCATTGTCCACAACAACACCAATAGTTTAGGCATGTTCAATAGAATAGACCAAGATCACAGATGACTAGGCCAACAAATTCTACTTCGAGGACCAGGATCACTCGAACGAAGAATGTATGTTGGACATGTGGAGAGCCACATTACCAGCGAGATTGTTCAATTGAGAAGGCCAGAGCGGTTGGATCATCCGAACCCTCTACAGTTGGAGATTTGAGCAAGGCCCACATGACACATGCAATTGTGAACAATCGTCAAGCCAAGAACTATTCCAATATGCTTGAAACGTCAGGTACAATCGTTGACCAAAATTTTAGCATTTTGATAGATCTAGGTCCTATAAAGAGCTTTATATCTAGTGCATCACTAAAGAGAATTAAGGTATAGGTAGTCGAGGAGGATCATTTTAGATACATAGAAATGGAATTTGGTGCCAAAAAAAGGTTGGAGGAAAGGTTACGAATTGTAGAATTAACTTGAGAGATTTTGTAATGAAGGCCAACCTATATGTCATGATCTTAGGATCTTATGACATAGTGATTGGTATGGATTGGTTGGAATATCGTGATGTGATGATTAAATATAATATGAAAAAATTAATTTGACATATGATTTGGGACAGGGTAGAGTGATTTTAGGAAGGAACCAGAGGGTGTTCTTAAGATTTATTTCTTCCCTAAAACTACAGAAGAGTATGCGCAAGGGGTGAAATATTTATGCAATCTTAGCACTAAAAGAAATGGGCAAGGCTGAAGGATTAGAAAACCTTCTTGTAGTGAAAGAGTTTGGAGATGTGTTTCCAGAAGAGTTACTAGGTTTACCACCCGAAAGAGAGTTTGAGTTTACAATAGACTTGAATCTTGGAACTAAACTGATAGCAAGAACACCATATCAGATGTCAATGCCTGAATTGTAGGACCTGAAAATGAAATTGAAGGAATTGTTGGACTTGGGACTTATACGTCCAAGTGTGTCACCTTGGGGTGCACCAGTTATTTTTGTGATAAAGAAGGATGGATCGTGGAGACTTTGTATTGACTATCACCAATTAAACAAAGTGATGATCAAGAACCGATATCCATTACCCAGAATAGATGATTTGTTTGACTAGATGAAGGGAGTGATGGTGTTTTCAAAGATTTATTTTGGATCAAGATGTCACCAATTATGGATTACAGAAGAATATAGCCTTAAGACCTATTTTAAGACGATATTTGGACACTATGAGTTTACAGTTTTACTGTTCGGATTAACAAACTCCCCTAGGGTATTCATGAGTTTGATAAATGGGGTGTTCCATGAATAATCGATTTTTTTTTTCAAGTATTTATTGATGACATACTGATTTATTCTCAAATGAAAGAAGAGCATGATGAACATTTAATATTGGTCCTACAGTGTCTATGAGATTTTTTTTTTTACGGGAAACTATCGAAATGTTCTTTTTACCAATCAAAGATTCGTTACTCAGGACATATCCTATTTGGTTAAGGTATTGTTGTGGATCCAGTGGAAGTAGAGGCTATTATGGAATGGCCAACAATGACAAACATACAATAATTACACAAGTTTATGGGTTTAGCAGGATATTAACGATGATTCGTCGAAGGTTTTTCGAAGATATCAAATCCAATCATGGAATTTCAAAAGAAAAACAAGAAGTTCATTTGGAAAGACAAATGCATAGAATAATTTCAAAAACTTAAAGAGTTGTTGATGACAACACCAATACTGAAAGTCCTCGACATGGACAAGGAGTTCATGGTATGCACAGACACATCCAAGGAAGGTTTAAGAAGAGTTTTGGTGGAAGACGGTTGACTGATCACTTATATTTCAATGAAATTGAGAAAGCATGAAGATAACTACGTAACTCATGACATGGATTTATGAGCAATTATATATTCCTTGACAGTTTGGAGACATTATTTTATTGGACAAAAATTTGAATTAAAGAAAAATCTCCATGGATTGCAACATATATTTTCACATAGTGACTTGAACGCATGACAAAGGCATTTGTCAGAATTACTTAGCGAATATGACTTTGATATTACATATGTTAAAGGAATGGTGAATAGAATAGCATATGCATTGAGTTGGAGACCATGCATATTCTCAGTAATACCTCTTAATATGAATCTTCGAGAAAATATTATAGCTTTTCAACTTGATGATGATTAGTATAAAGAAGTTAAGGATAATATTGGACGAAATACCATGATGGTACCGAAGTTTGAAGGTTATTCTTTATACAACGATGGATTGTCGAGATTTAAAAAAATAATTTATGTACCGCTAATGACGAATTAAGAAGTTTGATATTGAGTGAAGCTCATCGAGCAGTGTACATGGCTCACCCAACATTCATGAAGATGAAGGAAGAACTTAAACATTTATTATTTTGGAAGGGAATGGAAGTAGACATAGTTAGTTACATGGCGAGATGTCTAGATTTTCAACAAGTGAAGGATAAACATAGACATCTAACATGATTTTTACAACCAGATGTTATTCCAGAATCTAAAAGGGAGGTAGGGGGCATTTTATCCTAGTATGTACGACGTATCAAGAACTAGACATAGCAAGAGTGTTTGTCATCGCGATTGTGATATTACATGGAGTACCAAGAAGAATCATATCGGATTGAGGATCAATGTTTACATGATGGTTTTTGACCAATTTCCAAGAGGCTTTGGGAACATAGTTGAATTTCAGTACATCGTATCACCCTGAGATAGACAGAAAAATAAAGAGAATGGACCACATTTTGGAGGATATGTTGCATATGTATGTAATGGATCAACAAAAACGTTGGGAAGATTTATTGCCACTAGTAGAGTTTGCATACAACAATAACTATCAGGGTACCATTAAGATGATACATTTTGAGTTTCTTTATAGGCAACCATGTCGGACACCGTTGAGTTGGGATCGACTTGCAGATAGGATGCTAGTAGGGATAGAGGTGATCCAAGAAATGGAAGAATAGATGAAATCGATAAGACAAAGGATTAAAGAAGTGCAAGATCGACCAAAAAGTTATGCTAATGCGCCTCACATTGACTATAAATATGAAGTTGGCGACAAAGTTTTCTTGTAGGTAAAACCGCACAAGGGTTTGATCAAGTTTGGAAAGACTACTAAAATATCTCCTAGGTTTGTGGGACCTTTAGAAGTTGTGGAAAATAAAGGACCCATGGCATATCGACTAGCCTTACCTGATTCTTTGAGGCATATGCACAATGTATTTCATGTATATTTTTTGAGACATTATATTGGTGATCCTTCACATGTTATTGAGATGATTTTGCTGCAAGTTAGGACGAGGATGCTCTCATGGTGGAGCCAATCCAAATTTTGGACCATCACATTTGACAACTACGATGTCAAATAGTCGATAGGTCAAGGTCCAGTGGGACAACTCTAGTCCACACTCAACAACCTAGGGGGACGCAAATGAGATGCATAAAAAATTTACTTACGTGTTTGATAGATTAGACATATATATCTATGTAAAATACATTTATTTACTTGAATTTATATACTGTAGAAACTTTGGGACGAAGCTCAAAACAAGAGGGGGTGTACGTAACATCCTGCTCTACTGAGCACATTTTTATTGACTTATTCTTTGAGGACACTTCCGTGCAAGTGATCCGATTATCGTACATTGTTATTTCGTTTAGATTATGGATTATACATGATGATGATGATGTGTTGTGACTTATTATTATTTTATGTATATATATTGGCAAATGCTATTGACAAGTTTTCCTGAGTTTGCAGGACACATGAAAAGTTACTGATATTGATGACATCAATGGACTTCCTTGGAATCCAGATTGAGTCAGGTAGTGAATTGTATTTTGATTGAGTATTTCATTTGCACACTTGTGACATATGATTGATTACAAAATTATTTATGTATATGGATTATTGACATGGGTTTTATCAGTGGATGTAGGATTGACGCTGCTTGCTAATCCGACTCACATAAGGAGTAGAGGGGCCATGCATAGAAATCAAACATTGAGGGAGAGGTGTGGTAGCATCCCTATCACAGCCTACTAGAAATCCCACTATGGCCTGGATGGTAGGTTAACAATTACCTATTTCAAGAGATCCATGTTGTTGTAAGGGTGGACAAAGACAATCTCTCATGAATGTTTTTAAGGAGCACACAATAAGGAAGATTCCTTATACCTTAGAATCCCTTAGTCTCTCACAAGGTCGACTGAGTGGAGTGTTGACTTCAAGGGTCGGAAAAAATTCCAAAACCAGTCAAAGGCGAGTGGCACCCTTGGAGAATGGAGGTGCATCTTGAAGGGCACGTTGCGTAATTCAAAAACTTGAGTCAATAAATCTAGGTGGCATAGAAAACATTTAAATGATTAGACCTTGTTGGATTAAAATAATTAATTAAACAGTGAATTTATTAATTACAAATCCCAATAAAAGTCTAAGACTAAGTATAAAACTAAGTCTAATTCTAAATTTAATTAAGGGACTAAATTAATTATGACATAAGTTAAAATATTGGAGAATAATAAAACTCTAGGAAAAAGGGGAATAAAATCTAAAGATTGAATAAATTGCATATGTGTGCATGAAAATAATAATAAGGGATTTTTAAAATAGAAAGAAATAAAATTTGAGAGAATAGGTGTACACATAGAATAGTATCTAGAGTCAAGCTACCACTAGTCTAACTACAAGAAGACTCATATTCCAACTCTAACTAATATCTAGTTAGGAGATAGTCATTAAATGAGAATCTAGGGAACAAAGGGACAACTAAAAGAGAAAACAGGAACACATTGGGGAATGTGAGGGAAATTGGATTTTAAATAAAATAAAAATGGTAATTACTTGTTGAACTTTGGGAGAGTGTGACAAGTATGTGGATGAATAATCATAATCAATTTAATCTAAAAAGATAATTATTTTTGCATGAGGAGATGTGTCAGTGAGGAAATTTCTATAAAACAAATGGTGAAGAAGGAAAATGGATCTCACTTATTCTTGTAAGGTTATGCTACCAAAATTAATGTGGATTTTGTTTTACTTGTGAAAGTTGGGATACCAAGCTTGAAGAAAGAGTGGAATATCGCCCTTGTGAGGAAAGCTTGGAGATATTTTTGGTTTCTTGTATTTGGCCCCTTTGCAACTCAGGGTGATAAGGGGGGAGAAGAGTACACCTAACATTGGTGGGAGGTAACGATGAAGTCTTGGATTAGCAGGAGAAAGTAAAGAGGGTGTGTGCAAGTTAACAAATTGAAGACTTATTCATCAACATGATTACACTAGTTACGCTATTTACTTGAAATTTAATTTGATAATGGATTTTTTGAATGTACATTGAGAATGCCGAGAGCATAGTGAATTGAAATGTAATTTCTGAATATTTTATATATATTGATCTGTGTAAATAATTTTTTATTATTTGGACTGTTGAGAATAATACAATTATGCATGGACGCATGTTAAATTGAGACATAATGATTCTAGATTTGTATTTAAATTATTCTATCTATGGTATTGTTATTCTAGTAATATTATTATCCAGAAATGAAATATTGGTATTATTTAACAACTTGATAATTGATTTTACCTATCGCATTTGATTTCTGTTGATGAGAAAAACCCACTCGACTGAAATTGATTTACAAGGTTTTATTTTCCCCTTTTCCTTTCTTTTAAATGGGATTTTGTTTCGGCTTCTACTCCAATAGCATATCCCTTCCATACCCTTGGATGTTCGATACCCTTAACCCCGTAGGAACACAATACCTAGAACCTCTACCTGATATTTGTGAGTCTTTTGGTTCCCTACTGATGTTAAGTTAGAATTTTTAACACAATCTTTTGGGTTCTGGAGAATTGTAGCTCCTACGGTTGCTTTTGCAAGGGTGTGAAAGTTGAGTGTTAAGCATAAGTGTCACATATAAAGTGCAAGAGATTTAATTCCTAAAATTTTGGAAGACAGTCATACATTTCCAAGAAGACTAGCTCTCCCAGTACCTTTAGCGAATCAGAGATTCATTTCACCTCCATCCTTAAAGAGGAAGATGGAGTTTTTTTTAATCTTTATACTTCATTTTCCACAACTAATTGACTACTTTTCTCATAGATTAAGGATCCATTTGGGGTTATGTAAGGATGATATTAAGTGTTTCACTCCCTTATTTTGTAGATCTTTGTTCATATAATTATTCTGAGTGGGGATTATTTTCTGTAAGTTTGGATCTTGATAAAAAAATTTCGTCTATATAAATTTTTTGAGCTGAGAGCTTTCCACCATGACTGAGACACAACACTATTTGTAATGCGCTCTACATGTGGAGCCTGCATGTTATCTATTTTTTAGGTTTGGATTATTTCCCTTTTGATCCTTGTTGAAATGAAGTACATGAGTTGACCATAGCCTAAGAGCTATGGGTAAGTTTTAGGTGTTCCGTTCCATCTCTGTAGGAACCATGACTTGGACTTTGCTTCCCTACTTAAAATCAATTCAATGTTTCCCTCCTGTCTTTTAACCTCTTAACGACTCTAGTTCTTCAATCATATTAGTCAATGACTTATATTTTTACTGAATAATTATGTAATTATAATTCTTGTCCAGGAGTTAATGGATATACAACAAAAGTATAATTACATAAGTAATTAGCTAAAGGATTTGAATATAACTATAGTTATGGATTTTATATCCATTTAACTGCTTTATCGATGAACAATTATTGATGTTCCATTGATAATTATTGATCTATCTACTAATTAGACACAATACTTATTTGCATGAGATCTCTCATTAGTGAGTCGACATATTTTGATACCTCTTGATTGATTTAGGTAGATTATTGCTTCATTCTTGAAGAAGTTACTGCAGAGACTGGGCATGATAATATCTCTGGTATTCCTTAAATTCAGGATGAGGTTACTCCCTATGCGCTCAATATCCATTAAACCAATTAAATCACAAGAACATGACATATATATTTATATGTAATACTTTGTATATAAACAAGAAAGGCAATGATTTAGCGATTTGCATTGATTTCCATCAAGAATTTTTTTTACAAGCATTATAACCTTTCCATCTCTATTTTAATATACTATTACAGGGGTGCTTAAATTTATATTAATGTCTGATATGAACCTCTAATAATGATTGATATCATTAACCATTTTAACAACTGATATTATTGAGATCTATCAATAATTTATACATATGTATGAATAATCTCTAAGGCTTATGTTATCGATGATAAATTGACTAATTTATCGATATTATAGTTGTTTTATTGAAGCAAAAGGATTAATGATAATTTGTATAACTAATGGATGGAGTGAAACTTGTGTGTATGTTAGTAATAATTAATGTGCAATGGTGCAGCCTTAAATCATATAAAAGATGGATATTGGTGATCCTTATTAATCCACTAGACAAATTTGGATTTTTCCTTAATCAAGAACTGAGATTTTTGTAAGATAGTAATATGTTACCTACCCTTGTCGCTATTAGATTGAACTCTTGATAAATGGGTGTTAGACAATAATAGTGGATTAGTTTTTTTTGGTATTGATTATTTGGGAACAACTCACTTGTGGTTATTTATTTCGATACAGTCCTATGTATTTATCAAGTAAGATTGAGTTGATTTTTTTTATTTACATCGGCTGATCAATAAGGTGGGTGGTTACCTTCTCTATATATTAATGGTGGATTTTTAAAATAAGATATCTTGTAATTATTTAAAGTCAATGCTCATTATGTTGTTATTAGTGCTTTTATTAACATTTTATTCGTAATATTCAATTTAAATTATGCTAGTCAATTGGAGTAAACATATAAATTCACTTCAGCCTATAAAAAGGTTGCATAGTCGCACAACTTAAGAAAGTAGAAACATTGGTAATACTATACACTGTAAGGTTGAATTGGAACTTAGTTAGATTTTTTTAGTATTGTTTAAGGAATATTAGATGTCGTTAACAATAGATATAATATTATTTAAATTGTTGGGAGTTGAATTTGTGGCGCTAAGATTTTTTTTATAAAAGTAAATAAATACATAAGAAAAATAAATATTAATGTTCATACTTCTTATCTCTATGTTTTTTAGTTGATTATGGATTGGTCGCTACAAAATGGAATTTCTTATTATGGTTCACGATAAATATTATAACATGTTAATGCTCAATTCACATGAATGATGCTTAAATGATTGATAATCGTAGTAGATTATACTCTGTGTTTTTATAATTTATGATGGTAATTATTGTCTATTTAGTCATGAAGTTCATAATATGATTGTGGTTAAGGGAACTAGACATCTTATTTTTCTTTAGAACAGTTGCTAGTCCCGAGACCTTAAATGGTCAAAATAAATCAGATGAATCATGGCCTTGAGCATTGATTATGTGTCTTGGAGGTCCTAGCCTTGCATGATAAGTTGGGTGGGTAGATATATGTTGTGATATTAATGTTTTATTGTTGAAATTGAATAATAAATATGTTGTATTCATACTTTTTTGTATGGTGAGTTGATGAGATTGAAAGTGAAATTTGATGTATGTTGTTGTCACATATAACTTGTACTAACATTTGTTTCAAAACAAATTTTACCTCTACTGTACTCACTTATTTGATATCGTAACAGAAGGGATGTAACATTAATTCCATTGGGGGGGGACCTAAGAAAGGGTACATTGACCATTCTTCAATATTGTATATTTTTCATCAATGGGGATCCTGGAGAAGGCGTAGCTGAACCTTCCTCTATAGTAGTATTCTCTTCGATGGGGATATTTAAAAGTGTCAAGCAACCCTTATTCAATCCTAGTATTATTTTCAATGGGATCTTAAAGAATGGTTAGTTACAATTATTCAATCTTAGTATGCTTGTTGAGGAGAAGCCTAGGAAAGGGTTAGCTAKTATTTATTCAATATTGTAGGTTTCTCATTGAGACTAATCTTGAGGAATGGTTTATTTATCCTTCTTCAAAACTAGAAGTTTATTTTCTAGGTAAATCCAAAGGAAGAGTTGGAAGACCCTTCTTATAGAATATATTTTTTTTTTGAGGGGATCTTGAAGAAGGGTTACCTAACCCTTCTTCTAGATTTATACTCTTGGAGAGAAAACTCCTAAATAAAATTTGACCAACCCTTCTCCAAATATAGTATTTTTAACTAGGGGGATATTGAGAAAGGGTTTTCTGACCTTTATTAGAGATTGAAGGTTTCTTCTTGAAGAAAATAAAACAGAAGTATTGCTAACCATTCTTCTAGATTAATAATCACATCTATGGAGAGAATGGAGAAGGGTTAACAATTGAAGAAGATATAGTTGATCCTTATTCAATATTAGAAGTATTTTATAGTGAGAGGTCAGGATTGGGTAATTCGACTCTTATTCTATCCCATAGGTTTCTTGTCAAGGAGTATCTAGTGGTGATATAGAGGAAGGTTTGACTGACCCTTCCTATAGATTAATATTCTCAATAATGGGGATTGTTAAGAAGGGTGGAACAAAACTTCTTCAAGGCTATTATTCTCATTTAGTAAGATATTGAAGAAGGGTCATTTGAACCTTCTTCAAGCCTATTATTCTAATTGAGGGGGAGACCAAAAAAGGGTTAGTAGACACTTTTTTGTGCTCATAGGTGTAATGTAATAAATAACCACACTAAACCAACTAGGAAATATAAGAGATATATAAGCATAAAATAAATGAAAAGAACTCATAATACACAAATATTTTACCCTGGAAACCCTTAACTAGGAAAACTAACATTCCTTGAGCATCCTTCTCTCTTGTTGTCTTATTGATTGATTGAAAAATGTGTTACATGACTCACATTGGTATACACCTAAGACACAATCTCCATCATATTCTATTTCTTTACTCAATAACAACCATGAAACCAATTCATCTTGCATCCACATGACCAACAACACTAACGTGAACATCAACTTGATACAATTACAACATGCCTTATTTATAGGATTTACAACATGAAAAAACCTAAATCATGGCACCCAAAAACAATTACAGATCCATTTATATGAGTGGTTTCAATCCCACGAATTTCATGATTCTATTACAGTCAACTATCAGTCAGTTTACTGGTCCACTACCTAGTCAACCTCCAGATGGTCTCTAGTTGGATGCCACTTGACCTCTTATTAGTTGAAATTTTGACTTCCCTTTGATTACTTCAAATTTTAATTCCTAGTTGATCACTTTGATGTTGAATTAGCCATCGACTCAAATTAACTTATCAATTGACTTATTACCTAGTTAGTCCATCTCGACTAGCCAGTCATATGACTTTTCTTTCATTGCAAAGAATATAAAAACCAAAAATTCTCACACTTTATGTCTTTTTGATGATATATGAGAACCTAAAAAAATTCATTGACCCAGGGAAAAATTGCCCATTTCTTCTCTACACCAAGATAAATTCACAACACTCATAGACTTGGTCAAAGAGTAATCTATGTTTTCAAAAGTGTCTACCTTATCTAGTAATACCTTCTTTATTTCCACCATCTCTCTCATGATTTGGTATTATACATCAATATGCTTCATCCTAGAATGGTAAGCTAGGTTCTTTGATAGGAATATTATGCTTTGATTGTCGTAATTTATGTTCATAACTCTATGCTCAGACTCAATCCCTGATCATAGTTTATGAAACCATAACACTTCTTTTCATACATGAGTGGATTCCATTTATTCATATTCTATTGTCAACAAGGATATGACCACCTATTTCTTGCTCATCTACTTGATTACTCCACTGAACATATTGAGCACATATTCATTGGTTGAACTTCGTCGATCGAGATCTCTAGCCCAGTCAGTGTCAACAAATACATGTACATATAATCCCTTGTTAATTTTATGATTTCTTTGGTACCATATAAAATATTATTTTCCGCCACACAAATACCTAAACACTCTCTTGACAATAGTCTAGTTCTCCAGACAAGGTGTCGACATGTATCTTCTCAATACTCCCACTACATGCACAATGTCTAGTCGATTACATACCATGACATACATTGGAATACCAACAACACTAGCATAGGGAATGTGTGCCATGTTCTCTATTTCTTCCTTTTTCTTTGGACATTATTCAACAGTTAGAATTTATCCCATAGGAATTGGAACCTTGTCTGATTTTCAATCTTGCATGTTGAAATGCTTCAATACTGTTTCATTATACTTCCTCTTTTTTAACCACAACTTTCTAATTAACCAATATCTATTGATATCCATTCCCATATTTTAGTTCACTGAATCGATATCCTTGATGTTGAACTTGGAGGATAACTGCTTCTTCATCTCCTTTATTTCCTCCATGTCATTTATGACCAAAAGCATGTTGTCGAAATACAAGGCTACATATATGAAATGACTACCTTCTTCCTTGGAATATAAACAATGATCAACCTTGCTTCTCACAAATCTAAAAATAAGGATGCATGTGTCAAACTTATGTTACCACATCCTTGGTGATTTCTTTAGACCATAAAGAGATCTCTTCAATTTGCACACCAACTCTTTCTTTCCCTTTACTACAAATCCTTCAAGTTATTTCGTATAGGTTTCTTCTTCAAGGTCCTCATGTAGGAATGTTATATTTACATCCATTCAATCTATCTCAAGATCAAATGATGGAACCAGATACATTAGTAATCTAATGGAAATAAATTTTTGAATAGTGGAAAAAATCTCACCGAAGTTGACTCCCTCAACTTACGAATACCCTTTCGCTACCAGTCGAGCTATGAATTGTTCAACTTGACCTACTTTGTTCAATTTTTTCTTGAACACTCAATTTCTATTGATGAGTTTGATTCCATTAGATAGCTCTACAAAATACCACGTCTCATTCTTTTGAAAGGATTCCATTTATTCAGTATCCTTATAGAGTTTTCCCCATGTCGAGTCGACTTCCTCTCTAACCGACTTGAGATCCTTGTCAATGGTAGATAAAAAAGTGTAGAACAGAAATTGGGTGGACTGTGCATTTTATTAGGTTTCTTTCTCATTTATATCTCCTTACAATTGGAGTTGACTAGTCCACCTCTTCATCCGATTCAATCAACTAATATGAATCATGTACATCATTCCTTAGTCTAAACACCATCTTATTTGGTTATTTTTTTGTTTTAACGTCTTAAGACTTGGAATTTAATATCAATTCCCTAAAGATCACATCTCAACTATACACTATTTTCCTAAAAAATGGATACCATATATTTTGTTATTTCATTCCATACTTGTAGCCGATGAAAATACACTTGAATTCCTTATTGTTCATATTGTTCCTCTTCTACTTGGGGACATGCCCAAATGTATCATAGACAAATAATATGAGATGTGAAAGTGAAGTATTCTTACCAAATCATACCTCATGCGGAGTGCTGATGAAGGAGACCTATTTACCAAAAAGGTTGTAGTGTTGGCTACCTTTCCCCATAATTCTTGTGCGATCTTGACACCACTGAGAATACTCTTTTCCTTATCCATAAAACTACTCTTATTTATTTCAACAACTCCATTTTTATGTGGGTTATATGGTTAGATATTTTGGTGTGTTATGCCACACTTCTTGTAGAACTACTCAAAATCATTTCCACATAATTCACCTCCATTTTTAGTTCTCAACACCTTCATTTTCTTATCTTTGTGGTTTTCCATAAGAGATTTAAACTCTTTGAATTGATTGAAAACCATTTATTTCTTCCTTAAGAAATATATCCATGTTATATTAGAAAAATAATTTATGATGGAAACATAATACATGGATCCAACAAGTAAAGGGACTGGTATAGGCCCAAACACATCACCATGCATCAATTCCAAAATCCCCTTTTGATGCAAGAACATCGCCAACATCAAGTGAACGTGAGGAAAGCGCGAACAAATTTTGGCACATGATGAATTGTTTGAATGTTTTGAAGTTCGATGCACCAAACGTAAATGAAACAATTAAGAAAGAGCATACTTGTAGATTGTAATCAGACCTTAAGTGTCCCACTCTTGTCTGAAGGACTAGGAGGCATTTATAATAGTAAATGTAAGTAGGTAGCCTTGAATTCTTAGATTAGACAGTTTTAGGAGCCAGAGGGAAAATGGATATAGACACCCTCACTTGTATCATTGTAACATTAGCAGCATAATCAATCAAGAGAGCATACGAGAGCAGAAGCAGAGAGCTGTGTAGAGTAAAACTCCATGTACATAAGTTCTGGATTAATATGAAGATCTTTAGTTCAGACTCATGGTGTCCAATTGCTTTCTGTGTTGTACATGTTGATTGATATATGCTTGTTTACTCTTCGTTATGAATTTTCTTTGATGCACGAATGTTTGATTTCATATTTAATGTCTGAAATTTGAAGAGAGGGAGAGTAAAGAATGAGTTTCAATTGTTTCTCTGTCTAAGCAAGAGTTTTCCTGCAAGGAGTGCAGTGAAATTGTCCGCAAGGTGTGCGTTGACAGAAGTCAGAGTTCATCTCTGCAAGCTCAGGAGGGAGAACATTGTTCTCATTCTCGCAGAAGTGCAAGTTAAGCACAGGAGCCGTGCAAGGAGTGCACAGGCCGAGTGAAGTCTCAGAGTTTACAACCTGAGAGAAACTGTTGAAAGACTGTTGTTGCAGGGAGTGCGCAGAGTCTAAGAATTCAAATACTTGGAAGTATTTGAAGAACTACTACAAGGAGTGTGTGCAAGAGTCATATTGAAGACTCAAAGTTGTGGATAAATCTCAAGAGGGCTAGTGCCTTGAAGTATTAGAAGGAGGCGCAGTGACATTGTTTCGCAGGAGGACAAGTTCTGAAAGGAGATACCGTGTTCATTTCACATAAATTGTCAAGGAGGAAATTGACGGTCGTAATTCTCCGGGGAGGATTCGCGAAGTCCTGAAAGCCATCATATCTTGCAGAGGAGCAAGAAGGTTATGGTGGGGGTTTTCCTGCATGCCAGCAATAGGAGGAATCAGACCATATGATTGAACCAACAGGGGTTGTTGGATCACTCACAAAATCGCATTTCGGGGTTTCGTGAGTTGGAGGACTGAAATCTTTGCATCAATATTCACGAGGTCATGAAAGGAAAAGTCGTAAAATAGTGAAAGAGTGAAAGATTCTGGGCCATGAAATTGGAAGGGCACGTGTCACGAGATCATCCGTATCGAGATTTCATACATCGAAGGTCAGAAATAGAAGTTTTTCAACTTCGCGAGTGGCTAAGCTGCGAAGGAAATCAAGACCATCCATCTGAGAGTGGACAGGTGGCATGCTCACCAACATGGAGGTAATACCTTCATTGACCAATTCAAGGTTTTGTGAGTTGAAGAGCTGAAGGTTTAGCATTAGGATTCACGAAGTCGTGAAGTTCGAGAACTCCAAAAATGTGGGAAGTTCCATCGTGGGACCCACGTAGAAGACGTGTTGGAATTTCACCATTTCGGCATATCGGAGGGTAAGAGGTTGAGACTTTTGTCTCAAAAGTTTCAAAGTCACGAAACCACGAGAAATTTACAACCATCCATTTGGAGGAGGACAGGTGGCAGAGATCTAGGGATCTTGCGAACTCGGAGGTTCGCAAGCTGAGAGCCAAAATATTCAGTGCTCCAAGTCTCGAAGTCGCGAGTTGCAATAAGGGGTAGCAAGGAGTTTGGGATCTCAACACTTCAGGTGTCGGGATACAAAGGAGGTAGCACTTCGGGGAGCGAAGTCGCAAAGTGCCGA
Source organism: Picea sitchensis (assembly GCA_010110895.2). Taxonomy (NCBI): domain Eukaryota; kingdom Viridiplantae; phylum Streptophyta; class Pinopsida; order Pinales; family Pinaceae; genus Picea; species Picea sitchensis. The sequence continues at coordinate 63,707 of SNQJ01S0038793.1, read as the reverse complement.
AAGCCGGGCACGAGTGTAGGCACGTGGCTGAACCTCAAGGTGGGGCTTGTGTGACAGACAGGCGAACACGTGTCGCTAGGAGGAAGAGAGTCAACACTCCATTGACTTCTTTCTTCTCGGGAGTTCGTGAGGTAAGAGCTCAAAGGCACAACATTGAAACTCGTGAAGGTGTGAGAGGAGAGAGGAGCTAGCATTAAACTTAGCTGGCAGTCGCGCGACGAGGGTGCTGACAGAGAAGGGGCCATAACCATTTCATGATCTCAGGTATCATGGATTTGAGAAGGAAGATTCGGGAGTCATGACTCGTGAACTCGCGAGATTGCGAGCTGTGAAAAGGACTTGTGGATCGATAATCTGTAGATTCCAGTGGGAATCGAAAGAGCCGATATGGATCAAGGGGATAGAGAATGATCCCGAGAAGCAGGTCTCGGTCCAAGGGATGAAAGGTCTATGTCAGTTGTGGTATTAGAGCTTGACTTTGTTTGTATACTTCAGATATGGAAAGCGAGAAATAAAATCTCAGCCATGCCGCCAAGAAGAAGGGACAGACAAACACCCGATCCACCAGAGGAAAGGGAAATGCCAAGAGGAAGGGGTAGGTAGGTGCCAAATCCAACCATGGAGAGGGATATGCGTGAAATCCACACTAGACACGTGGATATGGAGACAACACAGAGGTTGCCAAATGGTGTTGGAGATGTCAGTGATTCTGAAAGTGAAAATGAAGCTGGACATGAAGGAGCAGAGGTCACAATAGAATATGTAGCAAATGAATGCCTGATTAGGGTTGTTGCAAGAATGGGTGCTAAGGAAAAAATGGATATTCCTGTATATTAAGGAAACCTGGATGCTGAAGAGATTCTAGACTAGATTAGAGATCTGGACACATATTTTGACTATGAAGATGTCGAGGAAGACAAGAAGGTCAAACATGTTGTCACAAGATTGAAAGGACATGGAACATTGTGGTGGGATGAGTTACAAGCTGACAAGCACTGCAAAGGAAAGCATAAGATCAAGAGTTGGGATAGGATGATCACGAAGATGAAGGCAACATTCATTCCCAAGGATTACCAAATTACTCTGTTTCAGAGAATGCAGAATTTGAGATAGAAGCTGATGACAGTGAAGGAATACACTAAAGAATTCTACAGGATGAACATCAGGGCAGGTCATCGCGAAAGTGATGATGAAAAAGTTGTCAGGTACATGAATGGTCTGAGATATGACATTCAGGATGAGATGAGCATGATGACCATCTGAACAGTGGAAGATGCTTATCAGATGGCTCTAAAAGATGAAGAGAAGCTGAGCCGAAAACAAGGTCAAAGAGGCCGAGGCAGAAGTTGTCCCAGAGGTAAATCAGTTGCCCAGGATAGAAATCAGAAACCCAAGGAAGAGTGGAAGAAACCTCAGACTCAGACTGAGAGAGGTGGAAGTTCACAGAGAGGACAACATACCAAATAGAAAGGTCAGTATGCTAACGAAAACATTTTTCCTCGTACTAGAGGTAGAGGAAGAGGAAGAGGTGGAGTGGTGAAATGCTTCACATGTGGAAAGAATGGACACAAGTCTTATGAATGTCCAGATAAAAAAAAAGAAGGTGGTGAAACTCACATTTCCGAAGCACAGAGGCAGAATGTTGAGGCAAAAGATGCTGAAGGTGGAAGATCGATGATGATGCGAAAAGTTCTCTTAACGCCAGAGAAGGAGGTGGAGAATCAAGTGCAAAGGAACAGTCTTTTTCGGACTACTTGCAAAACCAAAGACAGGGTATGCAAATTCATTGTGGACAGTGGTAGCATAGATAATATTGTTTCTACAGAGATGGTAGAAAAGTTGGAGCTGGAGACGATTGAACATCCAAGCCCATACAAAGTTTCATGGCTACAAAAAGGACATCAGGTAAATGTCACTAAACAATGTTTAGTTGAATTTAAAATAGGAGGGTATAAAGATGAAATACTCTATGATGTTATTACCATGGATTTTTGTCATCTATTGCTGGGTAGACAGTGGAAATATGACAAAAATGTGATTCATGATGGGAGGAAGAACACATACACCCTAAAGAAGAATGGGAGAACTCACATGTTGCTTCCAATTAAAGACAAGGAAGTAAAACCTGAAGTAAGCAACACTGTACTTCTCATGAGTTGGAAGGAACTTCTTACAGAGGTTAAGAAGAAGGAGGAACCGCAATTCATTGTGGTCAGAAATCCTAAAATTGTTTTAACCAGCACAAGGGTAGATGATTTACCGGAAGAAGTTCAGAAACTACTTGAAGACTTTGCTGACATAGTAGTGGACGAACTACCTCGTTCGTTACCACCAATCATAAGTGTGAGTCATCATATTGATCTCATACCTGGGGCTAGTTTACCAAACAAAGCAGCATACAGATTGATGCTGCAGGAGAATGAAGAAGTCAAAAGACAGGTCCAGGATTTAATTGACAAAGGGTTGATTAGATAAAGATTGAGTCTGTGTGTTGTTCTGACAGTTCTCAATCCAAAGAAATATGGAGGCTGGAGGATGTGTACTGAATCAAGGGCAATCAACAAGATAACCATCAGGTAAAAATTTCCATTGCCAAGAATGGATGATCTGATGGATTGCTTGAGTGGAGCCAATTTTTTTTCGAAGATTAATTTGAAAAGTGGTTATCACCATATTCGTATGAGAGAAGGTGATGAATGGAATACAAACTTCAAGACTAACGAAGGGTTGTACGAATGGCTTGTTATGCTATTTGGCTTAACGAACACACAAAGTACTTTCATGAGGTTGATGAACGGAGTCTTGAAGGATTTCATCAGAAAATTTGTCATTGTGTATCTTGATGACATACTGATTTTTAGTAAAACGGAGGCAGAGCATCTGAAACATTTGGCTACAGTGATGAAGAGATTACAGCAAGAGAAGTTGCTGATAAACATGAAGAAATCCTCGTTCATGAAGATAGAGCTCATTTATTTGGGTTTTGTTATTTTTGCAAATAAGTTGAGGATGGATCCAGATAAGGTGGAGGTAATTAAGAATTGGCCATCACCGAAGAGTATATTTGAGGTGAGAAGTTTTCATGGATTGGTTGGTTTCTACCAGAAGTTCATCAGTAATTTCAGTGGAATTAGTGCACCAATGATGGACACAGTGAAGAAGAGACATAAGTCTTTTCACTGGACAAAAGAGGCTGAGAAAATATTCAATTTTTTGAAGAAGAAAATCATGGAACAACCAATTTTGGTGTTGCTGGATTTTAAAAAGACATTTCAAGTAAAATGTGATGCAAGTGGATTTGCAATAGGGGCAGTCTTGAGCCAAGAAGATAGGCCAATAACATACTTTAGCGAGAAGCTGAATGAAGCGAAAGTGAAATACTCCACGTATGACAAGGAGTTCTATGTTATTATCCAGGCATTGAAGAAGTGGAGACACTACTTGATCCCCAAGGAGTTTGTCTTATATAGTGACAATCATGGTTTGCAATTTGTGACTCAACAAGAGAAGTTGAATCAAAGACATGTTAAATGGGTTGAATACATGCAGAACTTTAATTTTGTAACTAAGCATATTTCTGGAATTGCTAACAAATTTGTTGATGCTTTGAGCAGGAAATGTTTGTTGTTGCAGGAGTTTAGAGTCAAAACACTGGGTTTTGATGATCTCAGGGTCATGTATAGAGATGATCCAGATTTTAAAGAGGTGTATGAAGCAGTTGAGAATCCAATTCTCAGGGACAAGAGTCGATGGACAAAATACATGATCCAGGAAGGATTACTATTTAAGGGTAATCAACTTTGTATTCCAAAATGCTTCATGAGGGAGAATTTGCTGAAGGAGAAACACAGTGCAGGATTGGTCGGACATTTCAGTCATGAAAATATGTTTTCAAAGCTAAATGAGTCATATTATTGGCCAGGAATGAGAGTAGAGATCAAAAGATTCGTGGACAGATGAAAAATTTGTCAGCATTCAAAAGGAAAGAGACAGAATGCAGGCTTTTATCAACCGTTACCCATACCTGACAGGTCGTGGGATGTAGTCAGCATGGACTTCATATTGGGGCTTCCGAGAACACAAAGAGGGTTTGACTCGATCTTGTGGTAGTGGATATATTTTCTAAGATGGCACATTTCATACTGTGTCAGAAAACCAGTGACGCAACTCACATTGCGAATCTGTTTGTCAAAGAGGTCATTCAACTTCACAGCTTACCAAGGAGCATAGTTTCGAATCGAGACACCAAGTTCATGGGAAACTTCTAGAGAACCTTATGGAAAAAGATAGGAACAAACTTGTCGTTCAATTCATCTTATCATCCTCAGATGGATGGACAGACAAAAGTTGTGAACAAAAGTTTGGGAGATTTGTTGAGGAGCTTGGTAACAGAACAACACAGCCAGTGGGACAATATTCTACCACATGCAGAATTTTCTTATAATAATTCAATCAATAGAAGCACAGGGAAAAGTCCATTCCAGATTGTTTATGGGATGCAGCCAAGAGGAGTATCTGAATTGAGAGATTCAGAAAAAAATGCAACTAGGAGTGCTAGTGCAGAAGATTTTGCAAAATAGATGAAGGAACTTCATAGCCAGGTGAAGGAGCGATTGTAGAACTCGAGCCAAGAGTATAAGCACAGAGCAGATCAACACAGGAGACAACTTCAATTTGAGGTTGGTGATTTGATTCTGGCACATATGAGGAAGGAAAAGTTCCTGAAGGGGACATATCACAAATTGAAGATGAAGAAGATCAGACCATGTAAGATCTTGAATAAATTTGGGGCAAATGCTTATGAGATTGAATTACCCGATGGGATCAGAATTTCTCCGATATTCAATGTCTCAGATTTGTACCCTTACAAAGCTGAGGAAACAGAAGAAGGTAGTGAACAACTAGAGGTTTAGTGGGCCAAACAGATGCCATTTGTAGAGAAGCCACAGATGGAAAGCATACTGGACAAAAGAGTCAGTAAGAGGACCAGGCGAAAGGAATATTTTGAATACTTGGTCAAATGGAAGGGACATCCAGTTGAAGATGCCAGCTAGGAGAATGAAGCAGAGATTCAAAAGCATGGACATACCATGTGAGAGCTCATGGATAGGAGCCCATGAAAATTTTCAAGCGAGGGAGTATGATGTAGGAGCATCGCCAACATCAAGTGAGCGCGAGGCAAGTGCCAATGCATTTTGGCACATGATGAATTGTTTGAATGTTTTGAAGTTTGATGCACCAAATGTAAATGAAACAATTAAGAAATAGCGTACTTGTAGATTGTAATCAGACCTTGATCATCTCGCTCTCATCTGAAGGACTAGGAGGCATTTATAATAGTAAATGTAAGTAGATAGCTTTGAATTCTTAGATTAGTCAGTTTTAGGAGCCGGAGGGAAAATAGATATAGACACCCTCACTTGTATCATTGTAACATTAGCAGCATAATCAATCAAGAGAGCATAGGAGAGCAGAAGTAGAGAGCTGTGTAGAGTAAAACCCCATGTACAAAAGTTCTGGATTAATAAAAAGATCTTTAGTTCAGACTCATGGTGTCCAATTAATTTATGTGTTGTACATGTTGATTGATATATGCTTGTTTATTCTCTGTTATGCATTTTCTATTATGCATGAATGTTTGATTTCATATTTAATGTCTGAAATTTGAAGAGAGGGAGAGTAAAGAATGAGTTTCAATTGTTTCTTTGTTTGAGCAAGAGTTTTCCTGCAAGGAGTGCAGTGAAATTGTCTGCAAGGTGTGCGTTGACAGAAGTCAGAGTTTGTCTCTACAAGATCAGGAGGGAGAACATTGTTCTCATTCTCACAGAAGTGCAAGTTAAGCACAAGAGCCATGCAAGGAGTGCACAGGCCGAGTGAAGTCTCAGAGTTTACAACCTGAGAGAAACTGTTGAAAGACTGTTATCGCAGGGAGTGTGCAAAGTCTAAGAATTCAAATACTTGGAAGTATTTGAAGAATTGCCACAAGGAGTGCATGCAAGAGTCGTCTTGAAGACTCGAAGTTGTGGAGAAATCTCAAGAGGGCTAGTGCCTTGAAGTATTATAAGGAGGCACATCGACATTGTTTCGCAGGAGGACAAGTTTCGAAAGGAGATACTGTGTTCATTTCACAGAAATCGTCAAGGAGGAAATTGATGGTCAGAATTCTCTGGGGAGGATTCGCGAAGTCCCGGAGGATGTCAGATCTTGTAGAGGATTGAGAAGGTTACGGTGGGGGTTTTACTCCATGCCAGCAACATAAGGAATCATACCGTAGGATTGAACCAACATGGGTTGTTGGATCACTCACAAAATCACATTTCGGGGTTTCATGAGTTGGATGACTGAAAGCTTTGCATCAATATTCACGAGGTCGCAAAAGGCAAAGTCACGAAATAGAAAAAGAGTCTGGGCCATCCGATTGGAAGGACACGTGTCGCGAGATCACCCATATTGGGATTTTGGACATCGGAGGTCAAAAAGAGAAGTTTTTCAACTTCACAAGTGGCGAAGCTATGAAGGAAATCATGACCGTCCATCTGAGAGTGGACAGGTGGCATGCTCGCCAACACAGAGGTCACACCTTCATTGACCAATTTGGGGTTTCATGAGTTGAAGAGATGAAGGTTTAGCATTAGGAGTCGCAAAGTACGAGAAATCCAAAAAGGCGGGAAGTTCCATCGTGGGACTTGCATAGAAGATGTGTCAGAATTTCACCATTTCAACATATCGGAGGGTAAGAGGTCGAGACTTTTATCCCAAAAGTTTTGAAGTCACGAAACCATGAGAAAATTATAGCCATCCATTTGGAGGAGGACAGGTGGTAGAGATCTAGGGATCTCGCGAACTCGGAGGTTCGCAGGGTGAGAGCCCAAAGATTGGGTGCTCCAAGTCCCGAAGTTGCGATTTGCGATAAGGGGTAGAAAGAAGTTTAGGATCTTGACACTTTAGGTGTCGGGATACAAAGGAGGTAGCGCTTCGGGGAGCGAAGTCGCGAAGTGCCGAAAGCCAGGCATGAGTGTAGGCACGTGGCTAAACCTCTAGGTGGGGCCCGTGTGACAGACATGAGGACACATGTTGCCAGGAGGAAGATATTCAACACTATGTTGACTTCTCACTTCTCGAGGGCTCGTGAGGTAAGAGCTCAAAGGAACGACATTGAAACTCGCAAAGGTGTGAGAGGCGAGAGGAGCTAGCGTTAAACCTAGCCGGCGGTCGCGCGAGGAGGGTGCTGACAGAGAAGGGGCTGTAACCATTTCACGATCTCAGGTATCATGGATTTGAGAATGAAGAGTCGGGGGTCATGAATCGTGAACTCACGAGATTATGAGCTGTGAAAAGGACCTGTGGATTGATAATCTGCAGATTCCAGTGGGAATCGAAAGAGCCGATCTGGCTCAAGGGGATAGAGAACGATCTTGAGAAGTAGGTCTCGGTCCGAGGGCCAAGAGGTCTGTGTCACATTTTCCCTTGTTTCACCAGATGAGAACCTAACCTAATTTTATTTTCCATATATGCAATGTTCAAAAAAGTCAAAATACAAATTACAATAAGGAAAACCTTTGCCCATACCCTTTTGTAGATTTTAACCTTGTACAATATTTACTACAAACATATTTTCAGTAAAAGAACAAAAAATATACAATGGCAAATACAAACATTACACATATATTTTTCCCCTGGATACCCAAACTGGGAAAACCAACATATTCTATATTCATTCATTGTGATACATTTTTTACAATACAATATACATATAGGAGACAATGACATCCAAAACCCTAACCCAATGACTTGGATTAGTCAACAAACCTAATTTCTTAACCAAAAATAGAAAACCATCGGCAACAACAATGTGCCAAAAAACCACCCAACAATGGACACAACAAGAAAAACGAGGAAAAAATGAGACATGTTTCCCGAGGAAAGACAATTCATGCAAAGAATACAACACATACCCAAAATTCTCCCACTTTTTTTCTTTGCATACAATGGGTTACAGGGTTACATAGTCAACAATCTAGGGCAACAAGTCCCATGGATCCTCTACAACAAGAGAACTTCTCAATGCTCACAGGTTTTGTTAATGAATATGTAACATTCTTCAAAGTGTCCACCTTCATCAACAACACTTTATTTTCTTCAACCATGTCTCTCACAAAGTGATATTGAATATCAATATGCTTTGTCTTTGAATGATAAGCCAGGTTCTTGGCTAGAAAAATTGCACTCTATCTATCACAATCTATCCTTACAACTTGTTGTACCAACCCAATACTTGAAAACAATATTTGTAACCATACTGCTTCCTTACTTTCATGAGTGGTTTCCATGTATTCAGGTTCTATAGTTGAAAGTGCCACTAAATCCTATATTTTTCTCATCCAAACTATTGCTCCTCCAAACAAGTTAAACACATACTTACTTGAAGATCTCCTAYGATCTAGATCTCTAGCCYAGTATGCATCTAGAAAGCCATGTATATCCAACACTTTGTCCAATACGAGTCTTCCTTCATAGCACAATCCATATCTAGCAATGCCATGCAAATACCTGCAAATCCTTTTTATTGTTGTCCAATGCTCCTTCCCTGTTTTTGAAATATACTTGCTCAAAAATTCCACTACATGTGCAATGTCCAATTTAGTACATACCATTTCATACATCAAAATTCCAACTTCACTGACATATGGAACACGAGACATGTCCTCCTCATCTTCCCGTGTCTTGGTACACTGATCCGAAGATAACTTTACACCAACAAGAATAGGAACCTTGACTGATTTACATTCCTACATATTAAACCTCTACAATATTGTCTCGACATATTTTCTTTGATTTAACCAGAGTTTCCTCTTTTTCCGATCTCTTTTAATTTCCATGCCCAAAATGAAAATTGAAGCACCGATATCCTTCATGTAAAATTTAGAGGACAACTAATTTTTCACATCCTGAATGATCTCCTTGTTGTTTCCTATCAACAACATGTCATCCACATACAATACCAAATAAATCAAATGATCACCAATTAATTAAAAATACACACAATGATCCTCTTTTCTTCTTGTGAAGCCAAGTCCCAACATACAAGTATCAAATTTTTGATACCACATCCTTGGTGATTATTTTAAACCATACATCGACTTTTTCATCTTTCATACCAACTCCTTCTTTCACTTCACATCAAATCCTTCTAAATGATTCATATAAATCTCTTCTTCCATATTTCCATGTAGGAATGATGTATTCACATCCATATGTTCTACTTAAAAATAAAATGCATCACAAAAAATAACATAAATCTTATAGAAGTTAACTTGGCAACAAGAGATAAAATATCACCAAAATCAATTCCCTCAATCTGTAAATAACCCTTTTCTACTAACCGAGCTTTAAATTTCTCCAGTTTTCCTTCTGCATTCAACTTATTTTTAAATACTCATTCACTGCCAATGTGATTTCTTCCATTCAACAACTCCACTAGATCCAAAGCCTCATTCTTATCGAAGGATGCCATTTCTTCATCCATGGAATTTTTCTAGAGCTTTCCATCCTCCGAATCCATTGCCTCCCTGACAGTTCTAGGATCATCATCAGTAATAGAAAAAACAAAATTTGAACATAAATATGATGGAGTATACCTTTTCAGTAGCCTTCTTTCTCGAACCAATATCCTCAATACTGGAGTATGAGGATATTCTTCTTCTAATTTTGTTCTTCTGTAGATTTTGATTCATAATACTTTAAATCAAACTCTATTTTCGCTAGTTCTTCCTTGCTTGGTAGGACTTCCTGTTTAACAACATCCTTCATTTCTCTAAATACCACATCTCATCTATACACTACATTCTTAGTTTCTAGGTTCCAAAGCTTATAACCTTTGAGACCATCTTTATACCCAATAAAGATACACTTTTCAACCTTCTTATCTAGCTTACTCATGTTTTCCTTTGGAACATGAACATATTCCTCACATCCAAATACCTTGAGATGTGTGAGAGAAGGTTTATTACCATTCCATACCTCTCATGGAGTCTTGTCATCCAACGCTGATGAGGGTGATCTGTTGACCAGATAACATGCAGTACCCATTGCCTTTTCCCAAAAATATTTCCCAAACCCGACACCACGGAGCATGCACCTTGATTTTTCCATCAACGTCATGTTCATCCTTTCTTAAACTCCATTCTAATGAGGTTTATATGGAGTAGTATTCTTCCTTTCAATACCGCACTTCTTAAAAAATTCTTCAAATTCATTTGCACAGAACTCTCCGCCAGTATCTGTCCTCAACACCTTAATTCTTTTTTCTATTTGATTCTCAACAAGAACCTTAAACTCTTTAAGCTTGTCAAAGACTTTAGATTTCTTCCTGAGGAAATATATCCGAGTATTCCTCAATAAGTCATCTATACATGACACATAGTACACAAATTTTCCCAATGATGGGACTGACACAGGTCCAAAAACATCACTGTGAAGTAGCTATAAAATTCCTTCTTCCCTTGTTGCACTAGAGGGGAATCTTACTCGATTCTTCTTCCCATATACACAATGTT
>SNQJ01S0038793.1:40441-53141 GCA_010110895.2 Picea sitchensis | reverse complement strand
GGAAGGAACTTCTTACAGAGGTTAAGAAGAAGGAGGAACCGCAATTCATTGTGGTCAGAAATCCTAAAATTGTTTTAACCAGCACAAGGGTAGATGATTTACCGGAAGAAGTTCAGAAACTACTTGAAGACTTTGCTGACATAGTAGTGGACGAACTACCTCGTTCGTTACCACCAATCATAAGTGTGAGTCATCATATTGATCTCATACCTGGGGCTAGTTTACCAAACAAAGCAGCATACAGATTGATGCTGCAGGAGAATGAAGAAGTCAAAAGACAGGTCCAGGATTTAATTGACAAAGGGTTGATTAGATAAAGATTGAGTCTGTGTGTTGTTCTGACAGTTCTCAATCCAAAGAAATATGGAGGCTGGAGGATGTGTACTGAATCAAGGGCAATCAACAAGATAACCATCAGGTAAAAATTTCCATTGCCAAGAATGGATGATCTGATGGATTGCTTGAGTGGAGCCAATTTTTTTTCGAAGATTAATTTGAAAAGTGGTTATCACCATATTCGTATGAGAGAAGGTGATGAATGGAATACAAACTTCAAGACTAACGAAGGGTTGTACGAATGGCTTGTTATGCTATTTGGCTTAACGAACACACAAAGTACTTTCATGAGGTTGATGAACGGAGTCTTGAAGGATTTCATCAGAAAATTTGTCATTGTGTATCTTGATGACATACTGATTTTTAGTAAAACGGAGGCAGAGCATCTGAAACATTTGGCTACAGTGATGAAGAGATTACAGCAAGAGAAGTTGCTGATAAACATGAAGAAATCCTCGTTCATGAAGATAGAGCTCATTTATTTGGGTTTTGTTATTTTTGCAAATAAGTTGAGGATGGATCCAGATAAGGTGGAGGTAATTAAGAATTGGCCATCACCGAAGAGTATATTTGAGGTGAGAAGTTTTCATGGATTGGTTGGTTTCTACCAGAAGTTCATCAGTAATTTCAGTGGAATTAGTGCACCAATGATGGACACAGTGAAGAAGAGACATAAGTCTTTTCACTGGACAAAAGAGGCTGAGAAAATATTCAATTTTTTGAAGAAGAAAATCATGGAACAACCAATTTTGGTGTTGCTGGATTTTAAAAAGACATTTCAAGTAAAATGTGATGCAAGTGGATTTGCAATAGGGGCAGTCTTGAGCCAAGAAGATAGGCCAATAACATACTTTAGCGAGAAGCTGAATGAAGCGAAAGTGAAATACTCCACGTATGACAAGGAGTTCTATGTTATTATCCAGGCATTGAAGAAGTGGAGACACTACTTGATCCCCAAGGAGTTTGTCTTATATAGTGACAATCATGGTTTGCAATTTGTGACTCAACAAGAGAAGTTGAATCAAAGACATGTTAAATGGTTTGAATACATGAAGAACTTTAATTTTGTAACTAAGCATATTTCTGGAATTGCTAACAAATGTGTTGATGCTTTGAGCAGGAAATGTTTGTTGTTGCAGGAGTTTAGAGTCAAAACACTGGGTTTTGATGATCTCAGGGTCATGTATAGAGATGATCCATATTTTAAAGAGGTGTATGAAGCAGTTGAGAATCCAATTCTCAGGGACAAGAGTCGATGGACAAAATACATGATCCAGGAAGGATTACTATTTAAGGGTAATCAACTTTGTATTCCAAAATGCTCCATGAGGGAGAATTTGCTGAAGGAGAAACACAGTGGAGGATTGGCCGGACATTTCAGTCATGAAAATATGTTTTCAAAGCTAAATGAGTCATATTATTGGCCAGGAATGAGAGTAGAGATCAAAAGATTTGTGGATAGATGAAAAATTTGTCAGCATTCAAAAGGAAAGAGACAAAATGCAGGCTTTTATCAACCGTTACCCATACCTGACAGGTCGTGGGATGTAGTCAGCATGGACTTCATATTGGGGCTTCCGAGAACACAAAGAGGGTTTGACTCGATCTTGTGGTAGTGGATATATTTTCTAAGATGGCACATTTCATACTGTGTCAGAAAACCAGTGACGCAACTCACATTGCGAATCTGTTTGTCAAAGAGGTCATTCAACTTCACAGCTTACCAAGGAGCATAGTTTCGAATCGAGACACCAAGTTCATGGGAAACTTCTAGAGAACCTTATGGAAAAAGATAGGAACAAACTTGTCGTTCAATTCATCTTATCATCCTCAGATGGATGGACAGACAAAAGTTGTGAACAAAAGTTTGGGAGATTTGTTGAGGAGCTTGGTAACAGAACAACACAGCCAGTGGGACAATATTCTACCACATGCAGAATTTTCTTATAATAATTCAATCAATAGAAGCACAGGGAAAAGTCCATTCCAGATTGTTTATGGGATGCAGCCAAGAGGAGTATCTGAATTGAGAGATTCAGAAAAAAATGCAACTAGGAGTGCTAGTGCAGAAGATTTTGCAAAATAGATGAAGGAACTTCATAGCCAGGTGAAGGAGCGATTGTAGAACTCGAGCCAAGAGTATAAGCACAGAGCAGATCAACACAGGAGACAACTTCAATTTGAGGTTGGTGATTTGATTCTGGCACATATGAGGAAGGAAAAGTTCCTGAAGGGGACATATCACAAATTGAAGATGAAGAAGATCAGACCATGTAAGATCTTGAATAAATTTGGGGCAAATGCTTATGAGATTGAATTACCCGATGGGATCAGAATTTCTCCGATATTCAATGTCTCAGATTTGTACCCTTACAAAGCTGAGGAAACAGAAGAAGGTAGTGAACAACTAGAGGTTTAGTGGGCCAAACAGATGCCATTTGTAGAGAAGCCACAGATGGAAAGCATACTGGACAAAAGAGTCAGTAAGAGGACCAGGCGAAAGGAATATTTTGAATACTTGGTCAAATGGAAGGGACATCCAGTTGAAGATGCCAGCTAGGAGAATGAAGCAGAGATTCAAAAGCATGGACATACCATGTGAGAGCTCATGGATAGGAGCCCATGAAAATTTTCAAGCGAGGGAGTATGATGTAGGAGCATCGCCAACATCAAGTGAGCGCGAGGCAAGTGCCAATGCATTTTGGCACATGATGAATTGTTTGAATGTTTTGAAGTTTGATGCACCAAATGTAAATGAAACAATTAAGAAATAGCGTACTTGTAGATTGTAATCAGACCTTGATCATCTCGCTCTCATCTGAAGGACTAGGAGGCATTTATAATAGTAAATGTAAGTAGATAGCTTTGAATTCTTAGATTAGTCAGTTTTAGGAGCCGGAGGGAAAATAGATATAGACACCCTCACTTGTATCATTGTAACATTAGCAGCATAATCAATCAAGAGAGCATAGGAGAGCAGAAGTAGAGAGCTGTGTAGAGTAAAACCCCATGTACAAAAGTTCTGGATTAATAAAAAGATCTTTAGTTCAGACTCATGGTGTCCAATTAATTTATGTGTTGTACATGTTGATTGATATATGCTTGTTTATTCTCTGTTATGCATTTTCTATTATGCATGAATGTTTGATTTCATATTTAATGTCTGAAATTTGAAGAGAGGGAGAGTAAAGAATGAGTTTCAATTGTTTCTTTGTTTGAGCAAGAGTTTTCCTGCAAGGAGTGCAGTGAAATTGTCTGCAAGGTGTGCGTTGACAGAAGTCAGAGTTTGTCTCTACAAGATCAGGAGGGAGAACATTGTTCTCATTCTCACAGAAGTGCAAGTTAAGCACAAGAGCCATGCAAGGAGTGCACAGGCCGAGTGAAGTCTCAGAGTTTACAACCTGAGAGAAACTGTTGAAAGACTGTTATCGCAGGGAGTGTGCAAAGTCTAAGAATTCAAATACTTGGAAGTATTTGAAGAATTGCCACAAGGAGTGCATGCAAGAGTCGTCTTGAAGACTCGAAGTTGTGGAGAAATCTCAAGAGGGCTAGTGCCTTGAAGTATTATAAGGAGGCACATCGACATTGTTTCGCAGGAGGACAAGTTTCGAAAGGAGATACTGTGTTCATTTCACAGAAATCGTCAAGGAGGAAATTGATGGTCAGAATTCTCTGGGGAGGATTCGCGAAGTCCCGGAGGATGTCAGATCTTGTAGAGGATTGAGAAGGTTACGGTGGGGGTTTTACTCCATGCCAGCAACATAAGGAATCATACCGTAGGATTGAACCAACATGGGTTGTTGGATCACTCACAAAATCACATTTCGGGGTTTCATGAGTTGGATGACTGAAAGCTTTGCATCAATATTCACGAGGTCGCAAAAGGCAAAGTCACGAAATAGAAAAAGAGTCTGGGCCATCCGATTGGAAGGACACGTGTCGCGAGATCACCCATATTGGGATTTTGGACATCGGAGGTCAAAAAGAGAAGTTTTTCAACTTCACAAGTGGCGAAGCTATGAAGGAAATCATGACCGTCCATCTGAGAGTGGACAGGTGGCATGCTCGCCAACACAGAGGTCACACCTTCATTGACCAATTTGGGGTTTCATGAGTTGAAGAGATGAAGGTTTAGCATTAGGAGTCGCAAAGTACGAGAAATCCAAAAAGGCGGGAAGTTCCATCGTGGGACTTGCATAGAAGATGTGTCAGAATTTCACCATTTCAACATATCGGAGGGTAAGAGGTCGAGACTTTTATCCCAAAAGTTTTGAAGTCACGAAACCATGAGAAAATTATAGCCATCCATTTGGAGGAGGACAGGTGGTAGAGATCTAGGGATCTCGCGAACTCGGAGGTTCGCAGGGTGAGAGCCCAAAGATTGGGTGCTCCAAGTCCCGAAGTTGCGATTTGCGATAAGGGGTAGAAAGAAGTTTAGGATCTTGACACTTTAGGTGTCGGGATACAAAGGAGGTAGCGCTTCGGGGAGCGAAGTCGCGAAGTGCCGAAAGCCAGGCATGAGTGTAGGCACGTGGCTAAACCTCTAGGTGGGGCCCGTGTGACAGACATGAGGACACATGTTGCCAGGAGGAAGATATTCAACACTATGTTGACTTCTCACTTCTCGAGGGCTCGTGAGGTAAGAGCTCAAAGGAACGACATTGAAACTCGCAAAGGTGTGAGAGGCGAGAGGAGCTAGCGTTAAACCTAGCCGGCGGTCGCGCGAGGAGGGTGCTGACAGAGAAGGGGCTGTAACCATTTCACGATCTCAGGTATCATGGATTTGAGAATGAAGAGTCGGGGGTCATGAATCGTGAACTCACGAGATTATGAGCTGTGAAAAGGACCTGTGGATTGATAATCTGCAGATTCCAGTGGGAATCGAAAGAGCCGATCTGGCTCAAGGGGATAGAGAACGATCTTGAGAAGTAGGTCTCGGTCCGAGGGCCAAGAGGTCTGTGTCACATTTTCCCTTGTTTCACCAGATGAGAACCTAACCTAATTTTATTTTCCATATATGCAATGTTCAAAAAAGTCAAAATACAAATTACAATAAGGAAAACCTTTGCCCATACCCTTTTGTAGATTTTAACCTTGTACAATATTTACTACAAACATATTTTCAGTAAAAGAACAAAAAATATACAATGGCAAATACAAACATTACACATATATTTTTCCCCTGGATACCCAAACTGGGAAAACCAACATATTCTATATTCATTCATTGTGATACATTTTTTACAATACAATATACATATAGGAGACAATGACATCCAAAACCCTAACCCAATGACTTGGATTAGTCAACAAACCTAATTTCTTAACCAAAAATAGAAAACCATCGGCAACAACAATGTGCCAAAAAACCACCCAACAATGGACACAACAAGAAAAACGAGGAAAAAATGAGACATGTTTCCCGAGGAAAGACAATTCATGCAAAGAATACAACACATACCCAAAATTCTCCCACTTTTTTTCTTTGCATACAATGGGTTACAGGGTTACATAGTCAACAATCTAGGGCAACAAGTCCCATGGATCCTCTACAACAAGAGAACTTCTCAATGCTCACAGGTTTTGTTAATGAATATGTAACATTCTTCAAAGTGTCCACCTTCATCAACAACACTTTATTTTCTTCAACCATGTCTCTCACAAAGTGATATTGAATATCAATATGCTTTGTCTTTGAATGATAAGCCAGGTTCTTGGCTAGAAAAATTGCACTCTATCTATCACAATCTATCCTTACAACTTGTTGTACCAACCCAATACTTGAAAACAATATTTGTAACCATACTGCTTCCTTACTTTCATGAGTGGTTTCCATGTATTCAGGTTCTATAGTTGAAAGTGCCACTAAATCCTATATTTTTCTCATCCAAACTATTGCTCCTCCAAACAAGTTAAACACATACTTACTTGAAGATCTCCTAYGATCTAGATCTCTAGCCYAGTATGCATCTAGAAAGCCATGTATATCCAACACTTTGTCCAATACGAGTCTTCCTTCATAGCACAATCCATATCTAGCAATGCCATGCAAATACCTGCAAATCCTTTTTATTGTTGTCCAATGCTCCTTCCCTGTTTTTGAAATATACTTGCTCAAAAATTCCACTACATGTGCAATGTCCAATTTAGTACATACCATTTCATACATCAAAATTCCAACTTCACTGACATATGGAACACGAGACATGTCCTCCTCATCTTCCCGTGTCTTGGTACACTGATCCGAAGATAACTTTACACCAACAAGAATAGGAACCTTGACTGATTTACATTCCTACATATTAAACCTCTACAATATTGTCTCGACATATTTTCTTTGATTTAACCAGAGTTTCCTCTTTTTCCGATCTCTTTTAATTTCCATGCCCAAAATGAAAATTGAAGCACCGATATCCTTCATGTAAAATTTAGAGGACAACTAATTTTTCACATCCTGAATGATCTCCTTGTTGTTTCCTATCAACAACATGTCATCCACATACAATACCAAATAAATCAAATGATCACCAATTAATTAAAAATACACACAATGATCCTCTTTTCTTCTTGTGAAGCCAAGTCCCAACATACAAGTATCAAATTTTTGATACCACATCCTTGGTGATTATTTTAAACCATACATCGACTTTTTCATCTTTCATACCAACTCCTTCTTTCACTTCACATCAAATCCTTCTAAATGATTCATATAAATCTCTTCTTCCATATTTCCATGTAGGAATGATGTATTCACATCCATATGTTCTACTTAAAAATAAAATGCATCACAAAAAATAACATAAATCTTATAGAAGTTAACTTGGCAACAAGAGATAAAATATCACCAAAATCAATTCCCTCAATCTGTAAATAACCCTTTTCTACTAACCGAGCTTTAAATTTCTCCAGTTTTCCTTCTGCATTCAACTTATTTTTAAATACTCATTCACTGCCAATGTGATTTCTTCCATTCAACAACTCCACTAGATCCAAAGCCTCATTCTTATCGAAGGATGCCATTTCTTCATCCATGGAATTTTTCTAGAGCTTTCCATCCTCCGAATCCATTGCCTCCCTGACAGTTCTAGGATCATCATCAGTAATAGAAAAAACAAAATTTGAACATAAATATGATGGAGTATACCTTTTCAGTAGCCTTCTTTCTCGAACCAATATCCTCAATACTGGAGTATGAGGATATTCTTCTTCTAATTTTGTTCTTCTGTAGATTTTGATTCATAATACTTTAAATCAAACTCTATTTTCGCTAGTTCTTCCTTGCTTGGTAGGACTTCCTGTTTAACAACATCCTTCATTTCTCTAAATACCACATCTCATCTATACACTACATTCTTAGTTTCTAGGTTCCAAATCTTATAACCTTTGAGACCATCTTTATACCCAATAAAGATACACTTTTCAACCTTCTTATCTAGCTTACTCATGTTTTCCTTTGGAACATGAACATATTCCTCACATCCAAATACCTTGAGATGTGTGAGAGAAGGTTTATTACCATTCCATACCTCTCATGGAGTCTTGTCATCCAACGCTGATGAGGGTGATCTGTTGACCAGATAACATGCAGTACCCATTGCCTTTTCCCAAAAATATTTCCCAAACCCGACACCACGGAGCATGCACCTTGATTTTTCCATCAACGTCATGTTCATCCTTTCTTAAACTCCATTCTAATGAGGTTTATATGGAGTAGTATTCTTCCTTTCAATACCGCACTTCTTAAAAAATTCTTCAAATTCATTTGCACAGAACTCTCCGCCAGTATCTGTCCTCAACACCTTAATTCTTTTTTCTATTTGATTCTCAACAAGAACCTTAAACTCTTTAAGCTTGTCAAAGACTTTAGATTTCTTCCTGAGGAAATATATCCGAGTATTCCTCAATAAGTCATCTATACATGACACATAGTACACAAATTTTCCCAATGATGGGACTGACACAGGTCCAAAAACATCACTGTGAAGTAGCTATAAAATTCCTTCTTCCCTTGTTGCACTAGAGGGGAATCTTACTCGATTCTTCTTCCCATATACACAATGTTCACAGAAATCAAAATCCAGAGAGCACTTAGACATACTTTCAACCATACCTTAACCATGTAGTAGTCGAAGACCCTTCTCTCCGATGTACCCCAGTCTTTGATGCCACATCATAACCTTTTCTCTAGAGACTGTAGGGCCTCTTTATTCTTCAAATCCAATATCAAGAACAATGGAACCATTACACCCATAACTAATGATGATTCCTTTCAGCTTATATAGAGTTCCAAACCGAACTCACTTCAACAAAACCTTTTCTCCTTGAACCATCTTGCATGTTTCCTTTTCAAATATTGTTTTAACCCCTGCATCGTTCATTTTTCTTACAAAAATAAAACTTTTGGAAAATCATGGGATGTGAAGAACATCGAGTAGTGTTATAATCCTTCCATATATGAGCCTCAACTTGAACTTTCCTCTACCTATGATTCTTGTTGTCGAGTCATCACCTATAAAAATATTACCTCCATCATACCTTTCATATTCACAKAACCACTCCCTGTTGGGAGTCGTATGAAAGGATGCACCTAATTTAACCAACCATGYCTCATGATTTGCATGTGTGCTTGAAGAAGCCAGTTACACATCCCCTCCTTCCTCCTTGGAGGTATTTTCTTCTGTAGAAGGATATTCTTTAGATCTCTTTTTTTCTCAACTTTGGATTTACATTTMTTCTTGTAGTTCCCTTATTTTCCACATCTCCAACATACCTTTACAAACTTTATGGGGGATTTAGATCTACCCTTAAACTTAGATATCCCACTTTATAACTTAGATCTATTTCTTTCCTAGGAGCATCGTCTCGCAAATAACATGTCTGTGATCTGTCCTTCCATATTATTTCATCTCATCTCCTCCAAAAACAAGGATGAGACCACTTCATCAAAATTCAAGGCAGTTGCATTACTACCTATGGCCACAACTAGAGTATCCCACGAGTCTAGTAAAGAACACAGTAAACTGATAGACTTATATTCATATGAAATTTTAATCTCAACGAATACTAACTGACTTAACATAGTATTGAAGGCATTCAAATTCTTTTCCATTGAGTCTCCATATATCATCCATAGGTTATACAATTTCTTTCTTAGGAATAGTTTATTTACTAGGGACTTAGACTGATACAACTTCCCCAAATTATCCCATAAATACTTGGGTGTCACTTCCTTTGACATATTCATAAATACTTGGGTGTCACTTCCTTTGACATAGTCATCTGCTGAATTTACTTTAGGTACAATACCTGGATGTACTGTGATACACTGATCTCTGTACACCAACAAATCTTCCATATTGAGCTTCAACAACTCAAAACGTTTCCCATCAAACTTATCAATCTCCATTTTTGAATTTCTCACCATTTCGTTTCACCTGAAAAATCAATAGCACAAATCTCCCACTCTAACAAGGCTTATCATAGTACCAAGCCAAACCCTTGACCACAAAGGCATCCCCCTGAAGCCAACAAAGCTCTGATACCAAATGTAGATTTTAACCTTGTACAATATTTGCTGCAGACAATATTTGCTGCAGACATCCAAAACTCTAACCCAATGACCTGGATTAATCAACAACCCTAATTCCTTAAGTAGAAATAGAAAAACATCAACAAAAACCATGTGCCGAAAAACCGCATAACAATGGACACAAAAATCAAGGCAACATGAAAAACAAGGAAAAATGCAACATGTTTCCCGAGGAAAAACTACTCATGCAAAGAATGTAACACATACCCAACACTTTTTTGTGCATAGATGAAAGTCCTTTTTCATCAATATGTCCCATCCTTTGGTTTCATAACATGGTTGGTTCAACTTAACGAAGAAGAAATGAAGAAGTTTGTATTGACGCAACCAAAGTTGAGTCAAGTCGAAGGCAAGTGGAATTCATGAACAATAATGTAGTTGCATCAAATTGAGACAAAATTTCATAACAAATTTTATGGGGTTCCAACATGAACTCCTTTAATTAATACCATCTCTCACCTGACCATTTTTCATGTATCATTCTAAATTAAAGTTTTCATGCATCCATCACTCATTTTTCTAACAATTATCATAATTATTTCTAAACTCAAAATATTTAGCACACTTAGAAGGGTCCCGCTCCTCCCATATTGCAGTATCAATAAAAATATTCATCATCCAACAATTTTTTTTGTGATTTCATCCCCTAACAATACATATCCCTCTTCATATCTCTCATATTCATAGAACCATTCTCTATGAGGTGTCATGTGAAAGGATGAACCTCAGTAAATAAACCAAAAATCACGATCAAACTTTGTACTAGTAAATTCCAGATACACATCACCTCCTTTATCCAAAGTAGTCTTTCTCTTAGTCCACTTATTCTTGTTTAATCCATGATTGATGTATGTTATCTTTGACTTGTAATATCTCTTGTAGTGCCCATATTTACTGCATTTCCATAATATTCTCATCAAATGAACCAAGGATTTAGATATACCCTTCGTCTTATACTTTCTACCAAATAATTTCCCTTATCACTATCAACGAGTCAACCTCTCACCATTAAGGAATATTTGGTCAATTCTTCCATGTTATTTCTTCTCATTTCTTATGAAAATAGATATGAAACCACATATTCAAGATTTAATGTTGTCGAATTACTCCCTATATGCATGATTATGCTATCCTAAGAGTATGGCAAAGAAAACAAGATGCTTATACATTTATATCCTCATTGATTTTAACATCCATAGAAAACAACTAAATTATTATAATACTAAAACCATTGAGGTTCTCTGTTACTGATATCCCATCACTCATCCTCAGAATTTACAATTTCTTCTGAAGGAACAACTAGTTTACCAAGGATTTTAACTAGTACAATCTTCCCAACTTGTCACACATTTTCTTTGTAGAGTATTCACCTAAGACATTCAACAACACCAAATCTACAAGACAAAGTTGAATCATACTCCTTTCACCTCTTTCAAGTCTCTCCCATTCTTACCTTGACATACCCATCAATATGTTTCCAGAACAGATGGTTTCCCATTCTTATTGATGTATAAGGTTATATTCTATTTTAAGCTTCCAACGCTCAAAATTATATCCATTAATGTTTTTTTATCTCTATCCTTGAATTTATTTCCATTATTTCAAGAACAACATTAAATAACATTGACTTACAACTCCCACTGGACATAGGTTTAGTTGAGATCCATATCTGCTTAACCTTCATCTTATATGAGTTATACCAAGAAACAAAAACATTCTTATATGAATTGTATAAAAATGACTTAGATAGGATTTGGTACCACTTGTAAGGTAATAAAAAACCACACAAACAACTAATAACGAGAAAATAAGAAGAAAATAAATGACAAAACACACACAGTACAAAACCAACAAAGCTCTGAGACCAAGTGAAAACAATAGATTCTCAGGAAGAACCACCAATATACGATCATTCCTCTATTATTGGTTAATCCTCACAGGGGTAATATTGATTTCTCTCCCACACGTGACCTCATATTTAACCCATGTGTGAGAGGGGGATCCTGACTATTATTATACAAAAATTGGATTTTCTCTCCCTATCGCAAGATTCTATGCTTGTCTTGAATGATTTGGAGGGTTAACCTCACAACCTATTCTAAATCTCTATCCCTAGTCTAATTTTGGTGTAAAATCATTAAAAATAAAAGTTGTTAGATCACCTTTAATCAGCATTTGATTTTATGTCCATTTGTTACTCAAGGGTGAATGGCAGTGAAACTAGTGATGTTTTTTTAGACTCAACTCAAAAAAAAAAGAAAAAAGGATGAGATGCAATTATTCCTTTTCGATGAACTTCTATTTATGGGAAGGAGATGAGTTTATTTATTTTTTATCACTAACAAATGCTCAAAAGAATGCAACAATTAATAAAAAAAAAAAATCCAACAAGAATCCACACAATTTCCAAACTACCAAAAGAAAATATTTCAAGTTCCCAAAACCAATGCATACAAAGTTCTTCAAATTTCCTTTTTTTTTTTTTAATTTTTAGATGCAACAAATGATGTGCTTCTAATGCTTTTTTCTTTCAATAACAATGAAATAGTTCACAACTAAAATGAAAGATAAAAATAAGAAAAATATTATCCAAACAAATATACCGACAAAAGGAATCAAAGAGAATCAAACACACTCAAACATAGATCAAGAAATTAAAAAAAAACACACTAAACAATCTTTGAAAATTGACCAACAAGAAATGATATCAAATCTAGGTTGTGGTAAGCAATTGAGTTTCAAGTTTTTCAATCAAAGAAAGACTGTTAAGAAACT
>SNQJ01S0038793.1:0-15831 GCA_010110895.2 Picea sitchensis | reverse complement strand
AGTTATCATTTCATTTGTTTTCAAATTCTTATTGTCAAAGGAAAATTAATAGAGTAGAATTTATTGGAGAAATAATCTGCATCTGGTTCTTGATAATCTTTATGTTTCTCTTCTAAAAGCTTAGTTTAAGAATTCTTAAATGCTCCTTTGCTTGGATTTTTCCTCCCCTATTTCTTCCTCATTTGACACCATTCAAACTTAATTCAATCCAACATTTCCAGTACCTTGCCATGTGTAGGAATTTTTTCTAGATCTGAGAGTGAATCATATATTTAAGCACAAACCCCATTTTCCCAATGGCCCTCCTTGTTGTCCCAAACCAACCATTTAAAAACCAAAAACCTAGATCCCTCATAACTAGCCTAATATCCTATTCCAAACCAAGATAAATCATACAGAGAGAGCCCTCTCTGAGTCTTGGAAGGCTAGATCCAAGATTCCAAGCGGTTGAAACAATTACCTTCATCAATTTCTTCTTCAATCGAGAAATTACAGAGTGATAACACCCACAAACAGCTTGTCGCGTTTCATGACCTCGAGAGTATTGGCGTGTGAGCTACTCCTGACTCTCCAACTCCCGAACTCCGAAAGGGGCTTAACAAGCCCTCAACTTCTCTCGTATCCTTCCTCCACATGACCTCGGCGTTATGACCATGGTACACGCTTTTGGGATTTTGTGGTTGGCGAAGTTGTGATGCAACTCCAATATTTCCTCCTTGGAATCCCGAAACCTGAAATTCAGATCTATCCTCTGTTGCGGATCGATGGTCTAGATCCTCCTATGATCTGACAGTCTAGATCCTTTTGGGATTTCACAACCCTTGAACTCTCTTCATGATGTTATCCAATCCCTAAACTCCGAAATGCCAAAATTTTGGAGCCTCCCAAATCAACGATTCACGCTCGTCCTGATCTGATGGCTCAGATCACGTTGGAGTTTCGCGTATCGCGAGTTCACTGAACTCTCACCTATGATTTCCCGATTGTTGAAATCATGATGGAGCTTGGATCTACTGCCACCTTTCCTCTGAGATGGATGGCCCTGATTCTTTCGTGAAATGTTCTTTCACGATTTTTCCCCATTCTTCACCTTCATTCTCCCAATGCCAAAAACACCGATGGCTTCGGGATCTTCACCACCTGTCACTCCAGATCCAATGGTTGGAGTGATTTCATGATTTCAGGATTTCATTTATTGGGGTATGGAGTGCAGTCTCCTATGTTCATCCAACTCCTGATTCTCAATTTATTGATAGAGTCAGATCAACGACTCACGATATATCTCAATCCAATGGCTCAGATCGAGTCGTGTTTTCATGATTTGTGAATTATTACCATCATGTTCTCTGAAATTTACTCCCTGTGAGTCAACTAAATGCCGAGATCTCGCCACGTATCCTCCTTGATGGATGGTCCCAATGATTTTTGGATTTTGCGACTTCGTAAGTCAAATTTTTTCCTATGCACTCTAGAGGACTAAACCTCGTGCACTTTCTCCCGGATTCAACGACTATCGATCCTCTGTGCTAACAATGACGGTTGGAAATCTTTTTCCTTTTCTATGCACTTGTCCTTTATAAACTCGATCAATGGATCATATATGTTCGCAGGGATGATCTTACGGCTACGTCTTCTTGTCCTTTGCTGCTTTAGCGTGTTCTTTGTTGCTTCTACAAAGAGTTTCTCCCGAAGAAGGAAATTCGTGAATATTTCACGAATTGGAAAGAATTTCATGAATTCTTTAAATAACTCACGGATATTTAATTGTTTCTTCCCTCTGCAACTCTTCTTCGTGAATATTTCACGAATATTTAAATGCTTACAATTCTTTATTGTTTCTTCCTTCTCTAGTTTCTACTTCCTCACACTTTCTGTCTGCAACGATCTTTTGAGTGGACTAACAGACTACTCTCCAAGATTTGTCAAGAATCTATGTCCCATGCTCTTGTTGACAGTTTAAGCTCTGCACCCCTTAGGATCGGGCTTCTCTCTAGACTGTGTGAAGAGGATTACATCTGAAGCTCTGATACCATGATAAAATGAGAAGCAAAGAATACAGAGAAAGAGCAGAACGTAAATAGTATTCAGTATATTGATTATATGAGGAAAATAGTACATTCATAAAAGGGAAAAGAGTTGAGCTAAATAGGCTCAAGAAAATAAAGAAACGAAAGTACAAATGGCCAGGACAGCTACTAGTGTACAATCATACTGTTGAGGTTACATTATATTAAACATACAAAAACCCTACCATAAAGCTAGTTCTCTAAAATTGGAAACCTTGAAGGCCTTGGTATTCTCTTTGATAAATACAACTTAAAGGCGGTGTGGTGCACATGGGAGGCATTAATGCAACAATACACATCACCATATTCATCGTCTTCATTCAGAATGCCCTATTCACAACATTTTKTCAATTCCATTTGCTACTGGTGGTGGAAGAGGAAGGTGCCATGGCAGCAAGGAACACAATTCAAGACTCAGTTACTGTATTTGTATTCTTAGAGGCAATCACATTAGAGAGATGAGTKCCATGCGATTGATTTTATGTATCTAAMAACATGTATTAAGAAAATAAATAAACCCCACAACTTCATATGGAAGAAYGGATCGAGGGCCCTTGACARGGAAAGAGGGTCATGAGACATTGACAACTTAAATCGCAGTATGACACGAAGAAAAAGTTTTTCTCACAGACATGACACATGAAAGGATATGAGATGACTTTCCATTCACAAGCATTGAATGCAATCATGCATATTCATGGATTCCATCACAAGCATTGAATGTTGTTTCATATTTTTTGCAATAGTCACATGCATTGACGGCCAAAGCCATGTATTTTTGTCATTTGAATTTATTCCTTTTGTAATGTTGTTGTTGAATGCTATTTCTAACAATTCTACTGGACCCATGGTTGCACTATCAAACTTAGGTTTCAATATTTTGCCCAGGTGCAAGCTTGGACATCTTGTAGTGCAATAATTTTGAATGTATAGCTACTCATGCAAATGAGTAGAGATTTGTCATTGTCTTGGAATTGCTTCTCGAGCGAACCCAAACAAATTAGTCAAGGCCAAGAGCCAATTGAAGAAATAGTGATGATTACTCCCAAACAATGTTTGTAGACCTTTTTCTTCACTTTCACCCATTACCAAAGGTTACAAATGAATTGAAAGACTAGATGAATTCATTGTTTAAGGAGAGAGCCTTAATGGAAACATGAATGCCAATAGTAGATTATTTTTATTAATACAATTATATATATTATCCCTAGTTCAACTAACGACATTTAGGTAACTTATCCATTATGCAATTAAAATGAAATTGATTTTAGTTCTCTCTCATGATGTTGTCACACAATAAGATTTTTCATCTCACTCTCAAGAATCCTAGTAGCCCCATAATTAGGCATGACCATCAACCACCTGTATCACCTAGGAAAATGCCTAATTTATATGTCCTCACCAAACCTAATATAAGAACCTTCAACCTTGCAAAATGTTAGAGTGCAGGTGATGTTGTGTCATTTCCATCCAACCCTATGAAACCTAATGTTGAGAAAAGCATAATTGAACAACCCACTACTTAATGTGAAACCACACTATCATCCATTTAAGCCAACATATAATAGTCAATGATGATCATGCTCGTGTTAGGAATTCACATATCTTTGATGCAATTATCAACACTGTTTCCAGCACTATTTCTTTTCCATATATAACACACATATCCATATTTATAAGGGAACTAAATGAAACATAGAATTATGACAAAAACTACTCAATTTTTATTAAAGAATGAAATGTGCAATGTAAAAATAAAAATACAGAGTAAAATGAACTTGAGAGTAAAATGGTGGCAGCTTATGGTAGCAACTTATCTCTCATAATATGTGACTTTACTTTCATTCTCAATGAGATGATTACAATGAGTCCAAAAATACCATTTAACATAAAACATAAATGATAAAACCCTAAACATCCAAAAMACTAACCCCATAAGATGAAACACCAAAAGGTTTGTGTGATGYTCTGGTTAGTTGATACCAAAGGACATTATTTTTTCATATGATCTTCCTTTTGGGAACTCGGTAGCTCATTGGAAAGGTATAAACAAGAAGTACACGTTCYGAATGTCCCAATCTAGAGCCTTCAACTATTGACTCCAAATAAATGTCGTTTAGGGCCTCAAAATGCCCCCCAAAATTCAAGACTCGAAAAAACCATAAAAAACAACCAAGATGGAAAAATATGTTGTGAGTTGGAACAGGTGTGTCAATCCTCCCCCCTTACGAAGAAATGATCCCCATTGTGACAAGTTGTCGTGAGTGGTGGGGAAGTTTTTGTTGAATTTGAACCTTGGTGAGCTTCCTGTTGAAATATATGTCCTATTTGTACTTGTATTTATCCTATTGAAGGATGTCTGAACCTGTTGTTGGAGGTTGTAGATTCATTCAACAGAGCTTGATGGATGATCTCTATTGGTCTGGGTGTGGGAGGACATTTTCGGTGAAGATTCACCATGAAGATCTATGTCAATGGGGGCTAATGGTTGGAGCCCCAAGCACACCTGAAAAGGGTTGTGACCAATACAAATATGAAGGGATATTTTATAGATTTTCTTGACTTGGTACTATGGCGACACCCCCATATGTCAAGAAAAAATATCTCTGTGCTTCTCTGCAATGTTTTTGACCTGCTTCTACTGGATAGAAATATCTTAGGCCAAGGAAATAGTGGTTACAGTGACCTTCTTTTCACCTTCTTACGAGATTGCGAAAATGATACAATTTTTGTATGAGAGATTAGTTTGCAGAGCTATTTTTTCGAGATCAATGAAATGGAAATAGTTGGAACTAACTCTGGTACCCTATAAAACTAACCCCCCATAGTAATAAAGACATTGTGAGAACGTGACGTTTCCACATATATGATTTTCCTAAAACAACATCACAAAATTCGAGTGGGGAAACTTCATACCGTACCTAATCCTTCAAGGACTTGAAGTTGTAGGACAAACGACACTGCTAGTTGATGCGGGTATCTCATCCATGGTAGAGCCACTCGATCTTGTATGGCTGCGGGTGTGGTGTTGTTAGTGCCTCCAACTACTTGATGATATTTTCTCATATTAGTTTATTTTGACTTATACTATCAAAAATGAAATGCAGTGGGGTCCCCTTCACCCACATATATGAATGGAATAGGAAACCCCCCTCCTCATGCTCCTCTGGTTATTCTGGTTGGATTGTTGTGGATGCGATGGTAGAAATGGGTTATGCATTAATGATTTGTTTCCTTTTATTGTGTTCTGAATGAGTTTGATTCAGGGTTCAAATAATTTTCTTTAAGCATGAACACCAATGGCTATTTTGAGTGACATTCTTTTCTTTTTGTAAGTAAGAGATTTTATATATAAAAATTCTTCAAAATCTAGACCAGAGTTACAGAAGCTTGAAAACAGGTGTGTTGTAGTTACCGAACTGCCCCAAGGGGAAACCAGTTCAGCCAACCGACTAAGTCTAGCAATTTTACAGTCTAATAATCTTAGAAAAACAAAGCTAAACTAACTGGGCTACATCTACGAAAAGTAAACTAGAGAAAATATTAGAACCCCAGTAGGGTCAGACACTTGGAAAATAACCTTGCCAGGTGGCTTGGTATGCCTCGTCCTAGGGTTCCTCTTCGATGGACGTCCCTTTCCCTTCCATTTTCATGTCAGCATCCGAGTTTCCCCCTTCCAAGTTGGCATCTGGCAGAGTGTCTCCAGATGGATTGTCCGCATGGACGCCCATGGTTGCCGCAACCTATGTGTCCACATGGATGGCCTATCCAAAGTCACCACCTTCTGGTTGTTGCACCTATTCATTCCTGCCGATGGGCACTGCATGGGGAATCTCTACTGCTCCCGTGGATTTTGGAGTGGAGTGGAAGGTCCCATGGAAGGTGGAAAGGATCTGGAGGAGAGCCGAGGTCTTCCCATCCAGTAGCTGCTGTTGGAAATGTAGGTCATCCAATCCTTGTCGGAGCTCAAAAACCAACCCATAGAGAATGGCCAGGTTGTCTTGTAGCTGGGAGTCTGGGATGGAGTTGGGGAAAGAGTGCGACCTATGCTAGGCATCCTGAAGAAAGGGTGGTGCCTCCAAGGGTGGTCTGGAGGGGAAGACTGCCAGTGTAGAAGCTAGCATGCTGGCTGGGGAGTTCAGAGGGACTACGGGAAGTCCTGAGAGTGAGCCCAGCGAGCTGTCAGTGAGGACCAGGCCTTCAATCCGGGAGGCAGGAGGGGTGGGGGTGGCAAGAGGTTCCATCTTGGGCTACGAGGAGTGTGAGGAGTGCGTATAATGGGAAGGGTGCGAAGAAGGCAAGCTAGGGGGAGAATCCGGTACTCGAGGCCGAGGAGGATGCCATGGAGAGCCTCTCCTTGGCCTCCCTCTTTTCTATGGCATCCTGACCTCGCAGAGAAGGAAAAGATGAGAGGACAGTCCCAGATGGACGTAGAGAGCCTAGAGTAGCCCGATGGCGGTGAGCACCAAGGAGGAGGGAAACCAGTGTAAGCCATGTCTAGCGTCTGAGGGAAATGAAGGTTGGGATGCATGCGGAGGTTAATGGCACCTGCAATTAGAGAAGCCATGGAGGAGACAACAATGGGAGTTGGGCGCACCAGCGTTAATGGTTTAACAGATGTTGTATAGGCATTTAAATGCATGGAGTAGGCGGTGGACCTTAGCACGATCCCGGTACATGGCCCTACCGCACTGGCCTGTGCGCTCCTCCTCATCCTGCCATGTGGCCCACACCAACACCCCATCCGGGGGTATTTTGAGTGACATTCATTGGTGTTGTTCCATGGGATTTTGTGGAACTTGCGCGACTTTTCAATGTCCTTCTTCATCATCCTGTTACTCTTTTTTGCCGGTGGCTTAGACTGTTTGTCTTAATCTTGATTGTTGTGTGAGTTAGGGCCACCTTTATAATACTTCTATTGTTGCATATTTGTAGACCCGATCTCTTGCTTATTTGCTGCTTAACTTTCTTCTTGATTTTGACATCATGTTGATAAGCATCTCCCAATGACAGATGTCCAGAAAAAGTCCATTTTTTATGTACTTATGTAGATACCCAGGGTATTTTAGAACCATATTCTGCTCATGGTATCTAATACCTAGCTTGGTGTGCAAGGTATGAAAGTTATTTGTGAACTGGGTCCCTCTCTTAACCCAATGTTCTTTATCTCATGTACTGGTCATCATAGTTTCCAATAGGGTAGCATTGTTCCTTAATGAAATCCATAAAATAGTCCGAAGTGGGTTTGGCCTCAAAGATTGCAGACTCCTCTATGGATTTTTTCTCACAGTATGTGTCCCACCAAATTTTGACAAGCAATATAGCCTTATGGAGCATAAAGGTGATATTTTCCCTATCGAATAAATTGTGGAAAAAGAAATAACCTTATAGTATATTTAACCTTTTTTTCCAAATCATCCCAATCTATTTGACTGTTAAATACGAGAATATCAAAATTAACTTGTACCTTGAAAGGGGTGGCACCTCCAAAGTGGTATCTTGATGAAGACTCTTATGTTTTTATTGAGATCCATTGAAGGATTTGGGAAAAAATTTCCATCATCTCGTCGCTCTATTGCATGAGGGATTCCTTAGGAAATAACTGGAAATCATCTCCTGCTCCCTCATCTCACTTTTCTTCTGCCATGGGAGGATGCAAGGATCGACAAGGACAATATTTCATAGGCTCAAGTAGTTTGAGTCCCAACTCCTTATACCTTGACCTCGTTGGGGACATGCATAAAGAAACAAATAAATACTAGACTCCTCTGATACCACTGATCCAGATTTATGAGGGAACAAAATGAAACATAGAAATATGATAGAAAAAAAGAGATACATTAATACTCAATTTATTTTAAAGAATGAAATTTGCACAGACAAAAAAATACAGAGTAAAATGAACTCACTAGAGTGTTGGTAGCTTGTATATGAGAAGAGATGTGACGAATATGCTCATTCACAAGAAGATGATTACAATGAGGTCAGAAATAAATTTTAATATAAAGCATCAATGAGAAAACCCTAAACATAAAAAACCCTAACCCCATAATATGAAACACCAAAAGGTTTGTGAGCCCTGATGTGGTAAGTTGATATGTCAAATTTCTAGGGATGTTACTTTTGCATGTGATCTCCGTCTGGGGCACTTGATAGCTGGCCATAAATGTATGACCAAGAAGTACACATTTCAAGCAACCCAATCGAGAGCTTGCAACTATTGACTAGGCGCTTCCATGCCAAACAAATGCCATTTAGGGCCTCAAAACAACCTCAAAAGTTCACCACCTGAAAAACCGTAGAAAACTGCAAATATTGATTTTTTTTTGTGAGCCAATGGAATAGGTGGGTGGCCATTGATGTCCACCTAGATCACACACAATATATCACATTTCCAGGTCTCATCATCATCTTCATGTAGCACCTTGTCCATCATCATTTCTATTGAACAAGACATCCTTGGTCCTCTTAGCCTAGTGCTAGTACACCATCCTAACCATCTCACTTATCACCACAACATCCTTGATTCCCCTAGCCTACGTGCTAGTACACCATTCTAACTATCTCACTTATCATCATGGATTGGTCACCAAGTATATTGAAACATATGGACTCACTGTGCAAATTTCCAAGTATGTTCAATGATATCTCCATCGTGCCATTTCCAATGGCACCTCAAATTGGATCATTACATTTTCACCCATTTGAATTGTTGATGTACTCCTCAACATGACCCCATTGGATTCTCTAATAATTTTTTTTTTGGGTGAAAAGGAATTTTTAGAATTTCCACATACTAAAGAACATGGTGGCTCTAGTACCATTTGTCATAGGGATTAAATTTTCATTCTCCTTCAGCATCCCATACCACTAAGGAAGCCTAATGGTCATGTGTCAGTGATGTGACCTTGCTAGTTAGGCATACCCATCAATTTCTTGTATCACCTCAAATACACCTAATCGACATGTCTTGATCGAACCCACTTCAACCTTGTGGAATGTTATAGTGCTCATTTCACTGTAGGTGATGTTTCCTTATCACCACTGAACCATAAGAAACCTACTATCTCCTCCCCTGATCCAAGGATACTAAATCAATGGATTACCCAACATGTGACCATGATATGATAATCTAAAATGACACATAATAATAAATGAATATCATGTCCCTCTTTCATCAGGAATTCACATATCTTCAATTCACTTATTAACTCAGTTTCTTTGCAATGGATAACACAAAGCCTATCACATTTATAAGTCGTGTCATCTTCCATGGGAACCTGCTATGAAGTTCCTCATTAGCCATCCATCCTACTCAAAAAGACATCCTTGTTCTTCCTAGACTATACACTAGTCAACCATCCTAACCATGTCACAAATAACGATGTGTTGGTCATCAAGGATACCAAAGCATATGGAATTGTTGTAAAACTTTCCAAGTATGGCCAACATTCCCTTCATCATGCCATTGCCAATGGCATCTCAAATTACTTCCTTATGCTATCCATCTAGCCATTACTTATCATACTAATGTGAAATTTATTGTTATATAATATTAAAT
Source organism: Picea sitchensis (assembly GCA_010110895.2). Lineage (NCBI taxonomy): Eukaryota > Viridiplantae > Streptophyta > Pinopsida > Pinales > Pinaceae > Picea > Picea sitchensis. The sequence continues at coordinate 6,204 of SNQJ01S0038793.1, read as the reverse complement.
ATTTACATATTCCATGTTACAAATCCAAAAACTAATAGTGGACAATAATATCAAATAATAAAAATGTATATTAAAGTATTGAATAACATTGGACAATAATATCAAATAGTAAAAATGTATATTAAAGTATTGAATAACATTCTCTCCTATTGTTGTCAACTATGTGTGGATGTGGAAAAATGTTCATCATCAAATTAAAAGTTACCAAATATAAGGTCTAATTAGTATTCTCTTCGTTTGAAATAGTGATCTCTTCCAACTTGTTGGCCCAAGTGCATATATATACATATGGATTTAACATTAAATTATTAAGACATAAACTTTAAATGCAATTCTAAATCTAAAATAAAATGCATTACTAAATCTTAATACCTAACTTAAATCTTAATACCTAACTTAAAAATGAAAGTGAATATGAAATAAACAAATATTTCAACCATTGAATAAGAAAATTATTTGTTGAATATTAATGAGAGATCTAAAATAACCAATAATAACAAATCAAATCATGCTAGCTTTTATTAGTTAGTTATAATTTCACATTCATAAGCTAACAACTTAGTGAAAAGCAACACAAAGAAAAAATTACAATTTCACGAGAAAGTCTACATAAAAACAAACAATTTTACATTCACTTTAGCATTGTGTGGTTAACTTTGATTTCTTAATTATTTTTGAAAATAATTTACAATTTCAAGAAAAAAAAGTCTTTTTGTACATCCATCTCATCATACAAAAGATAATTTAGTTCCCTTGATTATTGGTATCATTTGCATGGATAGATCACACTTGTTCTTCTTCCCTATTACATTTTTCAACATATATTTTCCAAACTTAAAAAATATTGATAATGAATATCACTTTGAAAAAAGTGGTGTTGTTGTTCTTCCCTATTATATTTTTCAACATATATTTTCCAAACTTCAAGAATATTGATAAGAATATCACATTGAGGAAAGTCATGTTGCTGAAAAGGGGTTTTATAAGAAGCACTACTTTAGCTAATCCTTTTCTCAATTTGTTTTGAGGTTGAGAAATATATTGTATAAACTTCAAAAGATTGTTAAAGAATATCACTTTGAGGAAATTGATGTTGCTTAAAAGTGGTTTTATAAGAAGGAAGACTTTGGCTCATCCTTTTCTCAAACTTTTTGAGCCTAACCAATAAAATATTAATCAAAGTTATATCTCTAATAAGATATTCCACATAACTCTTAATAGTTTTCTTAATAATGTATGGAAGAGAACACATCCTCTACCTTTTTGTTTGAATGCTATCATCATGAGTTTTAGATACTTCATGCTATGGAAATAAAAAATCTTTTGTTACAAACTATGACAGATGGCAATTGTTGTTTAGATTTGTTGTCACTTGCCCCATTATTGCATAATTAGCTATTTCATGTTGAATCTCTCCATTATTTGAGAACATCTTCCATTTTCTATAGAGTTGTTGCATCGAATGTGATAATTTAGAAAAGAATTCTTTGAAGATATTCTTTTCATCTCTTTAAACTCTTTACACTATAAAATTGTATATGAGTGTACTCATATGGAATTTTTAGTCTTGGATGTGATTCTAAATATCTAAAATGTCCGGGCTTTAGACCAAGAAACATTAATCATTTTCGTAAAACTCTCTTTGAACAATAATACATTCATTTTTGGGGGGTGGTAGGCATGGGAGGGGTTTTCACAAACCTCAAAGGAACAATAATATATTAATTTTCTTGGGGTCTTGGTGAATCCACTTATAACCAAAATTATACACACTTTTCCCTATCTTGAAAATTGCCATTAATGTTTGGTTTCAGAACTTCATTGTGTTGGGGGATTTCAAAAATGTTATTAGGAATATGGTTTTGAAATGAAATCCACATGATACTCTCTTGTACTTAGTTATAGAGAGGATAAATAAAGATACAAAATAATTCTCCATCATGCAATTTTATCATGTTTTAAGGGAAAATAAACCTTAACAAACGAGGAGGACATTGTTATCAACAAAATGGTTTACAACCAACCTATATCTTGAAATGATGGAGGACAAGGCACATAACTCTTATCTAAGAAGGAACATGGCTCTTTGTAAGGTCAAAAGATCACATGGAAGAGTGTTTTATTAGAAGAGACACTTCCCATCTCCTCACATGTGTCAACATATTACCTCACATGATTTTCAATTTGTGAATTTTTTTTTTGTTCATCGCTATGGGATTATGGCTTCATGGCTTGGCTCCTCTACATGGAATATCTAGGTTATCTGTATGAGTGTTCGGTTTGTGTTATATTCTTTGCATGGAGAAAATTTGTGTCTACATTACATCAGGAAGGAAGGGGGGTAAGACAGGGGGTCGCTATGCCCCCCCTTAGGGGGTTGCAGGGGGTGGTCCTCGATTTTTGTGTCCATTTATGGGCCTTTTTTTGGCACATATTTGTTTTGTCGATGGTTTTCTATTTCTAGTTAAGGAATTAGGGTTGTTGACTAAGCCAGGTCATTGGATTAGGGTTTTGGATTCCACTGGCTCCTATATGTATATTGTATTGTAAACAATGTATGATGTGAATGAATATAGAATATGTTGGTTTTCCCGGATTGGGTTTCGAGGGGAAAAATATCTCTATAATGTGTGTATTTTCCATTGTATATTTTCTATTCTTTTATAGAAAATCTATTTGCAGTAAAATATTGTACAAGGTTAAAATCTTCATTTGGTATCAAAGAAATTATTAGCTTTAGGGGGGTGCCTTTGTGAACAGGGGTTTGGCTCGAGACTGCGATAATCCTTGTTACAGTGGGAGATCTGCGATATTGATTCTTCAAGTGAAAATAAATCACGAGAAGTTTGAAAATAGAGATCGATAAATTTAATCGAAAAAGTTTTGAGTTGTGGAAGCTCAATATGGAAGATCTGTTGGTAGACAAAGATCAGTGGATTATACTAGATCTAGGTACTGCACCTGCAAGAACATCAGCAGATGACTGGAAAAAGTTGGATCGGAAGGAAAAGAGCACAATTTGATTGTGTCTCTCAGATTCAGTATTACTGAATGTGTCAGGGGAAGCTAGATCCAAGGAGTTATGGAATAAGTTATGGAACTTGTATCAGTCTAAGTCCCTGGTGAATAATGTGTTCCTACGAAAGAAGATGTATAACCTTAGGATCATAAATAGAGACTTGGTGACGGAGCATATGAATGCATTCAATACTATGGTAAGTTAGTTATTATCTGTTGAGATTAAAATTTCAGATGAAGATAAGTGTATTAGTTTACTGTTCTCTTTACTAGAGTCATGGGATAGTCTAGTTGTGGCCATATGTATTAATACAACTACCTTGAGTTTCAATGATGTGGTCTGATACTTATTGTCGAAGGAGATGAGACAGAAGAACATGAAAGAAAATAATACATATGCATTATTTGCAAGAGGACACTCCCACAAAAGAAATAGATCTAAGTCCTCAAGTGGGATATCTAAGACTAAGGGTATATATAAATCTCCTGTAAAGTTTTTAAAGCTATGCTAGGGATGTGGAAAGGAAGGGCACTTTAAGAAGCAATGTAGATCCAAAAGCATTCAGAAAGTGAAGGGATCTAAAGGTGCTACCTCTACATAAGATAATAACTCTAAGGAAGAAGGAGGGGATGTGTACTTGGATTCTTCAATAACATATGCAGATCATGAGGCATGGTTGGTTGAATTAGGTGAATCATTTCATATGAATCCCCATAGAGAGTGGTTCTGTGAATATGATGGAGGTAATGTTTTCCTAGGTGATGAATCGAAAACTAGAATCATAGGATGAGGAAAATTCAAGTTGATGTTCATGTATGGAAAGATAAGAACACTTCCTGGTGTTCTGCACATCCCAGGATTGTATAGAAATTTGATTTCTGTAAGGAAAATGGACAATGGAATGGAAAAATGCTATTTGAAAAAGAAACCTGCAGGATGGTTCACGGAGCAATGGTGTTACTGAAGGGAGTTCATATTGAAACTTTGTATAATGTGAAAGGAAGAACTATTAGTTATGGGTGTAATAATTACATTGTTCCTGATATTGGAGCAGCAGAATAAAAAACTCCTACAGTCTCTAGAGAAAAGTTTATGTTGTGAAATAAAAGACTAGGGCATATTGGAGATAAGGGTCCTTGAATACTAAATAGTAAAGATATGGTTGAAGGTATGTTTAACTTCTCTCTGAATTTTTATTTCTATGAACATTGTGTATATGGGAAGCATAATCGTGTAAGATTCCCCTCTGATACAACAAGGGCATAAGGAATTTTACAACTAGTGCACAGTGATTTGTTTGGACCTGTGTCGGTTCCATCATTGGGAAAATATGACACCTATGTCTCATTTATAGATGAGTTCTCGAGGAATAATTGTATATATTTCCTCAGGAAGAAATTTGAAGTATTTGACATGTTTAAAGAGTTTAAGGCTCTTGTTGAGAGTCAAACAGAGAAAATAATTAAGGTGCTAAGGAAGAATAATGGTAGAGAGTTATGAGGGAATGAATTTGAAGAATTCTGTAAGAAGTGAGGTATATAAAGGCATAAGACTACTCCATATATATATCAACATAATGGAGTTGCAGAAAGGATGGCCATGATGGTGATGGAAAAGATAAGGTGCATGCTCAATGGTGTCAAGTTAGGGAAAGAATTATGGGAAGAGGTAGTGGGTATTGCATGTTACCTGGTCAACAAATCACCCTCATAAAAAATGGATGACAAGACTCCGCATAAGGTATGGACTGATAAGAAACCCTCTCTCACACATCTCAAGGTATTTGGATGTGAGGCCTATGTTCATGTTCCAAAGGAAAACAAGACTAAGCTATATAAGAAGATTGAAATGTGTATCTTTATTAGGTATAAAGATTGTCTCAATATTATAATCTTTGGAACACAAAAAAGTAAGAAGGTTGTGTATAGCCAAGATATGGTATTTAGAGAAATGAAGGATGTTGTCAAACATGAAGTCCTACCAAGTAAGAAAGAACGAGAGAAAATAGAGTTTGAACCAAAGGATGATGAATCTAACTCTACAAAAGAAAAAGATTCAGAAGAAGAATATCCTCATACTTCGGTATTGAGGAGATCGGTGTGGGAAAAAGGAATATCGAAAAGGTATACTCCACCTGATTTCAATTCAAATTTTTCTTTGTCTATTACTGATGATGATCCTAGAAATGTTAGGGAGGAAGTTGTAGTGCACCTTTTCAGCTACCATGGATTAATCGCTCTTAAAAGGAAACTTTAACACCACTTGGTACACAACTCATATAGGTATTATATAATCCATATGCATTTATACAAATAAACACATTCTACACAGAGTATTCATATGAGTTACTTCCATAATTAACAATCACTAGTGTTTCATACTAATTCATATACACAGTGGAAATCATGATAACATAAACAGTAGAGTCATGAAAAACATGATTAAAATATAATCAGATACTTAACTTTTAACAGTGGTAGAATCCACCAACCAAGTGTAGGCCTTCCACGAACCTCCCAGCCTTAGACCACACTGCTCATCAAATCAGCAGTGGGTCACCCCTGAGGTGGGACTAAGCTCCACCCCAAGACATGGAATCCTAGGTTAGGCTAAGGTTACAGGGAAAACAACACACAGCCACAGGAAGGAATTCTCTCCCAGGAACCACCCACACTCACTGCCCACAGACCCTCATTCCCCACATGCCTGTTCTACCCTAGGAGTATACACCTTCTCTATCACCTGGACAATCCTTCACCTGCTAACCTCCCTTGGCTTGGTTTATAGCAACAGACCAGACCAGAAGTCTCCGGGCTCTGTGGAAACTACATGGTTCCTTCCAGGAGTTCTCTCCTTCCTCTGTGCACTCTCTCTCCTGGAGAGAATCACTCACAGGTCAACAAACCTCCCACGCAGTCCAGCACTGCGTGGCCACACAACCAATGGAAAAACATACACGGCTTTTTCCACAGGATCAGCAATGGTAAAATGGCTCATGGTCACGGCTTCAGGACAAATATCTCATGCACAGTCTCAATCTCGGGTAGTGGATGCTCGATCTTGGGTAGTGGATGCACACAGATTCTCTAGACATAACACGGGGTTTTTCGATTCAAACAGAAGTGAAACCGGCTCTTTCATAGTCGATCACAGGCTTCTGGTTCAGTACAGAGGTATACATGGGG